>JAABKK020012474.1:0-22133 GCA_011634745.2 Catotricha subobsoleta
TACATTAAAAATCAAAATAAATAAGCAATTTCATTACATTACACACAAGAGCTTTCGCAGTCATAGAACACTCTTAAATAATCTGTCGAATAATCAGTTTATATTGAATGATGATTGGTAAAAGTCCAGGAGCAATAGTAATAGGAAGGAGCGTAAAAAATTCTATATTATTTGGAATTTGCTAGTTCGAATAAATCGACAGCTTTATAAATTACTATTTTGAAGCGATAATGTTTAAAAATAGTTTTGGAAAAACCATCTTTGGCTTTCAATTACTTATAGGCTTATAGCGTTCAATTGTTTCCTTTTCCTGTTATATTATGATATAAAAATAAATGTTTACGAGAACGTTTTGGTAGCCATAGCTCTTAGCTATAAAATCGCTTTTATATTATTGTAATATTTTAATTCTTCTATTATTTTGTGAGCCATTATCTATAATTAGGAATATGTTTTCGTATGTTGAAAAATTTAATTTGTATTATTTTGAAAATAATTTTAAGCCTTTAAATTGAAATAATATTACTGAGAAAACGTTTTCGTGATTTAACATATAACGAAATGTGCTACATGGGTATTTATTCACTAAATCCAGTTGGCAAACTCTCCGAATAAAAAAGTTCAATATGACTTTAACGGTGGTATAAAAACTGTACTGGTCACAGTCTCAATTTATTTCTGCATAAATATGTCAACAACACACTTAATAACATAAGCAAATTGGCACAATCGATAAATCCAGTTTCATGGCGAGAGATCAGTTTTATACTGAAACATTAAAGTTTATCACAATCAAAAATAAAATTTGGCTTTCGTATATGTATATCGTAATGGATAAAATAACATCAGCATTGTCTCACGTTGACAAACTAAAAATAAAATAAAATTTTACTGAAACTTTTTCTGTACCCATTGTTACTTAATTTAAACAATAACAATAAAATGAAAATAATAAATTTATATTGCCTGCGGAGACATTGACAATAGCTACATTCTTTTATTATATTGCATTGAATTTAAATTAAATATAATTTATAAAATGTTGCACGCTGATTGTAAGATAAATACAATAATTTTGTTTCATATAGTTGCAGACATGTTATAAAATCTTTTTATAATCTGTACAATAAATTGATATTCAATAGAAAATTTTCTGTATTTAATTAATTCATGTTATTCAATGTGGTTTCAATATCATCTTTCAAGCTTATCAAATTTGGTATAAATAATTTTTATAGTTTTAACGATTATTGAAATAAATTATTTTCATCTTTCCTGCCTCTTAGTTCTTTCCTTCCGTTATTTACATTAAACTAATATGAATATTGAATATGAGAAATTAATATTTACAATTCCTGTTCCGTTTTCATTTTATTAAAATACATAAATTTACCGAAAGTAAATTCTACCTTGTTAATTCAGTAATCAAGTCAGTTAAATTATATTTTTAGTTTGAGCAAATCTTTTTGAAATATATAAAAAAAAAAGAAAGGTGCAGCATGTGTTAGCAATTAAAAAAGCATTCCTTGTCAAATTTTGTAAGTATTTAATTATAATAAATTTTGTTATGCTTTATATTGTTATTAATAATAACGAAATGAAGTCTCTAATACAATGTATATCCAGGCCATATATTAAAAGTGTATGTTTTTCATTTCTTTTAACTTTAACAAATCTGCACCTGCACCATAACTTTCATTTCATAATTTTATATGAACATTATATAATTTCATATGAAATTGAAACAGATATTCAAATTTTTAATTAAATTAAAAATCATATACATAATTTTACCAGATGCACAAGCATCAGCATATTTTAATCTTAATCTATGTTGCCTTGCAAAATTATATACCTACAATACATAGGATGTGCATTAGGGTGTTCTGAAAAATCAAATTTTTAACTTTTTCCAAATACAGTAAGTTTTTCTTGTGTCAATTGATAATAAGAGCTTATTAACGAAAACGTTGACACCCTCAACACTATTTGGAAAATTTTAATTCTAATATTTTTTTTCTTTTATTCATTGCAAAAATAAAATATATATTTTTTGTATTTTAGTGTTTAATTACATAATATATGTTAGTAGTTGTAGAAAAAATTTAATGATTTTTGTCTAAAATATGTAAAATGTAAAATTTTGGACTAAAAAATGCGAAATTTTGGTATAAAACTTATGCATAGTGTTTTATTCAGAACACCCTAACTATATGTATCCCATATTATGGTTTTAGCGGAGGCGTCGGCGTTATTTCAGTCTCTATACAAATTCAAAGGTATTTGAACAGGAACATTTATATACAAATATATATATTATTATATTATTATATTATATGCTTATGCTATCATTTCAGAAAGTATTATAATAAAAAAATTCATTAGTTTTGTTCATTGTTCAACATCAAAATAATATATAACCATTATTATTAAAATGATAATATGTATGTCTGATATTCTTCTACATATTTTGCTTAATATCACTTATATTCATTCTCCTAATATATATCTGAGTCAATTTCATTCATACTTCATTATTAACTTTATTTTCTGTAATTTTCCATACGAGACTCCAAGAAAATTAATAAAGATAGACGTAAACAACTTCAACAACTTTGTTCATTTAAAATGTTTAGTGTGTGTACGACATTCCAGACAGACAACATAACAATCTATTCTTGTATTGTTTAAATCTTTTGAATCGAATTTTCAGTTAAATTTTATTCTTATTTTAATTTATCTTCAGGTAAATTAATTTTATATTTAGTTATTGAAATTATACAAAATTATTTATCTATTAATAACAAACTAAATATTGTTATGCCACCCACCTACGTAATTCGAACACGTTCTGTTTTTTTTTTCTCTCATTCATAGCTCTTTTTTTTATTATTGTTCTTTGCATGTATTATTTATTTTACTATAGTTTATTTAAGTGTTTCCTTCTCATCAATACCATTGTAATTTAAAGCGTAGGATTTATAATTTACTGTAATTTCAAATAATAATTGTTGTGATACAGAAATGGTTATAAAATATTCGTATTATCGAATAACATAAACCATTATACAATAAAAGTTTATTTAAATGTTGTTTGATTGCTTATGAAATATTAATTCAACATTCAGTGAATTGATTAAAGTGTTTAATTTTAAATAAAGAAGAAGTTAGAAAAGCAAATGAAAAATTGATTCTATTCTATACATTTTGTTTATCAGAGATAATCTCATCAGTCCCAACACACCTTTTCTAACAATTTCTAATTAATTCTTTAATAATCTGATATTGATTTGGAATAGGAATTATATACAATCATAAATAATCTTTGGTTCCGTTCATGTTTCTTGAAAATAACACAGAAAACTATATATCTTGCTATAGAAAAGTTTGAGTCACTGTTTAATAAATATGATAGACAGTAGGTACCGTACCGATTCAAATATTTTGAAATTTATTCGTACTAAATTAAAAAACTGAATAATTATTTTATTCAAAAAGAAATTCGGTGAAAACTTATTTTGTCTGCTCTACATTTTAACGTTAATTCAATATCATTTAGAAATATCTAAATTCTTATAAAATAATTCATTAATATTTTGTTCAACGTTTAAAGTAAGTATCGCTACTCTCGCGTAATGACAAACAAAATAAAATTAATTTCTGTTCGTTAAGATGTTGAATAGATTAATTATTGCTATGACTTGCTGAAATGACTTATCTTGTAATAAGAAAAAAAAAATCATTAAGATTGACATAATCAGAATCACACTATAAAAATATGTTTAAAGAAAAAAATAATGAATTCAGCTTAATGATACTTGCATTGAACAATATTTTCTTAAATTTTATGTAGCTTTATTGGAATAACGAAACCATAAACTCATACAAGATGAAAATAAAAATTGTATTATTATTATTGATAGAAAAGTTTTATTGCTCGAATCTAATTCCGATTAAATTAAACTTTTTCTTTTCCCCATTTTCTATACAAGTTCTTCATACTCAATTTCAAAATCAAACTGTTAATCAATCAAACGGAAAATTTATCAAAATAGAAAATAAAATAAAATTTATTATATATGTATGTTTATATCTAGGCGTTTGAATGGAATGGAATGAGAATGACATAACATTTTTATATACAAATCTATCGATCGCTTATAAAATACGATAATGTCGTTGTCGATACCAATATCCAGATTATATAACACATTGATATTTATAGATGATATCAATGTCATGCCATGCTGTGTGATTATTCTTTGCATGGTTTTTCATTCTCGCTACGCTAACTCCTCGCATTTCATCTAACTTGATAACTATAACTTAAATCAATATCAATTGAAGCTATATTTCTATTGATTCCTATTTTTATTTATATCTACTTATTCTATTCTTTCTAATACATGGTATAAGACCGTACGAATCTTGTGTTGTTGTTGATAAAAGTTTCTCTGGGTAATCGGCTAGTATTATACATCATTACCTACTATTCAAGATATTATTGGTGGTGGCTCTTGTTACGAATGTACAATTGTGGCGACAATATCTTCAGCCTGATGGTGTGGATTCAATGAAGAAAAAAATAAAAAAAAAAATAATATATAATTTTATTTTTATTTTTTATTTTCGAATTTATTTTGATGGTTTCGGTTTCACAATAATAAATTGTATAAAAATATTCTATAGAAGATAATAACGGTATAAAAAAAAAGAAAAAAAAACAAAAACAAAAACTTTTTCTTTCTTTGTTTACACAAATACTTATTTAGTATTATTATTATCTTTTTAATGGTCTTCCTCTTCGATTATGAATAAAATAAGATTTTTTTTTGAAGCTCTACGGCTATAATGCCAAATAGATATATCAAATCTACTCTATAACAATATAGTATGTATTATGTAGATGTTATTATTAATATATATATGCTACATTGTTGCCAAATATACATAAAATAAACGTAATAATACTTCTTCATAAGTGAAACAACTATAGTCTTTATATAAGTGAAAGTTGAGTCAATTGGTGTTGGATTTTATTACCTATAATAGAAACCCTGTTTCAATCCAGAAGAATTGAAAATTAGTGAACAATTCTTTGTTAACACAGTCTTTTGGCTTTAGTGCCATCTATCTACAGGCGACGCATTTTGCGAATTGAATATGATTTCATTTTAAGACTTTTTCTAATTCAACTATGGTTTATATAGAATTTATAGACACGCCTGAGTGTAGATTTTGTTTTACATCGATTTGATTGCCTCCAGAGTTCGGAGTGAATGTTTTCTTCTAGTTCATGTTAACAATAGATTTAATTTTATTTGCCTTAATTGATAAAAAGAAAAAAATAATGATAATTTAAATATAATGACAATTTATCTTCTTTTTCTTTTGAAACGATTGAATACAAATTATTTTTGTGACATTGTCGTTGAGTTCCTTTAACTTTAGGAACAGTTGCAATTATTTTTCGAAGTGTATAAATTGTCTTCGTTCACTAATATAATGAATATTGCTGAATCACGTAGTATTCTTCATATTGAAAATCAATTATTTTTTTCATCACAATTTACTCAATTGAAGCTATTCCACTAACAAAAATAGGAAGCATTGTCCAATAAAATTTCCAAATGTTTATTTTTTTTTTCTCTTCTGGATTTAAATACAATTATATACTCAGCATGTACAACAGTTAAGGGAATGAACCATTCGAACATAAATAACGTATATCCCCCTTTTTATATCCTCATATTCGTCGACATTATAGCGGTTGATGACTTGTGTGTATGTTTTCGTAAACACACATTTATTCCTTTCATGCGTAAGATATATTTTGCTTATTAGTGCAGAAAGAAGAAAAGGACGCATTCACGCATCCATCCATATTTCAATCGAAGATCTTTATCCGGTTTATATCCATCTCTCGTATAACAAAATAAATGGATTGGCTGAGACTATATTATTATTATGAAGGTAAGTTATGTTACATACAGAGTATACCATCTATCGTTTTCATTTCTAATACACATTTGTTGGACGTATCAAGCACTAATAGAATGAATAAAAAAAAAAAAAAAAAACAAAAAACAAAACAAAACGCATGGTGCTAAAAAATAATTGGCCACAAATTTCAAACTGGCTATTCTCGATCGTATATTAATGCCTATAACAAATACTTTATTTAATTTTATCGACCGGAAATTGGAAAATATTAAATATTAAAACGCATTGGATATATTTTAAGCAATTTCGTATCAGATCATTACATTCAACTCACACCGACTTTTATATAAGTTGATAAAATCGATTTTATGAGGGATATAAAATAGAATATTAAGTAGATACAAATCACATTTTGCAAATTAAATAAAATTTAAATAAGTTTATAAATATACACTTAAAATATGCTGCATGAAACAATTTAAAAGGTTTTAGTTTATAAACAAAAAAAAAAGTTTAATAATTCTATTGTCTTGTTGTTTTAATATTTCGTATACGAAAACAAGCCAATCATTTTTATCTTTTTAAATGAGAAATGGAAGGAATTTATTTTGGATTTTTATCTTTTAATACTGTGATAAACGACTCTTTTATATTATTATTTTTGTTTTTTAACGTTTTACAGAATGTCAGTTATTTATTCTATTCACAATTACAGTAAGCGTGAATGCTGATAAAGTTGCATTATATCTATTTAAACATTCACAGTTCCAAAAATACATCTTGCGATAGACTATCAGAATTCTGCATAATTATACTATATTATACTGAATCTACGCAACACAACCATTCATATTGTTTGAGTAAAGAAAAAGAAAGTAAAAAGAATCGAAAGAATGCTCTTTTGTTATAAGGGTGGAACCGAAATAATAATAATAAAAAAAAAAAGATACGGTGGCAACCGCACACTTTAAATGCTTATAAGGAAATAGCAATCTCATATATTCTGCTTTCTATTTTAACAAAGGACAAGGAAAATCTAATAGGGCAAATGGAGATGATATATGCTATAAATTTATGTGCAATATAAGATAATAATAAGAAGTAAGAATGAAAAAGAAAAAAAAAACCGAAGAAATTTGAAGGGCAAAAATTCATTGAATTAATTTCATTCTCGTTAAACTGTTAAAATATACTAAAATGTAATGATAATGTTCACATTAAGTTAGCATTTGACTGGTAGCTATAGCATCCCTATTAAAGTACGTACGATGGTCTATTAATTTATTATCGTATATATGACTTCGACGGTTTGAATACTAATGAAAGAAGAGGACAACATATAAATTATCCTAAGCGTGTAATTATTATGAGTTCGGTAGGTAATAGATAATGAGATACAATTATGTATATGGGAGAAATGTCAAAAATCGAAAGAAAAAAAAAACCAAATAATTATGATTGCTGTGAACAAAATTGTTATGGACGAAATTATTAAATAGACAGCTTATTGATAATCAGATCAAATATAATAATGATGGTCAATTATATTCATTGCTGCCTTATAATAAAGATTTATTGACTTGATGTCTAACCATAATACTAGAAAATAACAACAAAAACAACAACCACAACAACAAATCCAAACAAACAAACATAAAATTTATTAGCGCTATATAAAAAAATAATAATAATAATAATAACAATCATAATAAGGCAATATTGTATGTCGATTATCGTGCTAGTTATCATAATAAAACTCTGAACATAAACCCTATAGTCCCCATTATAAACAACTTGACAATATGAATTAATTTCATTTTACTATATATATTATTGTTCTACAGATTTTTCCAAAAATATACCCACAACGAAATAATACCAAAACATAATTTAATGTTTGGGAATTCCATTTTTATTATTCGAATTTTGAACATAGAAATATTTAATGTTAATGTTATTACAAATCCAAAGGAAAGAAGAATAAAAAAAACCATGTATAATTTAACAAAAATCCAATAAATTTTTCTTGAGTTAATATTGAGTGCGAGAATCTATTGTTAATAAATATACACAATAAATCTATAGCCAAACTAAAAATGAACACAAGAACACATTCACGTTATCATTAATAAATAATACTGATATGTATAAAATATCACCACATCAATTAGCCAAACAAATAATCAGTAAAATGGTTATTATAGAGTTTAACCTTATAAATTACATATAAATTATTAACATAATTATTAATTAGAACAAATCACGAAATGTTATTAAATATTTATTTAATATGCGAACTGGGAACACCAGTATTTTTATTACTCACCAATTTATAGGACCTTTATAAAACTAAATGAAAAAAAAGAAAAATGTGACATAAAGCCTACAGCCTATCTTAATGATTTTATTGACCGTCTGGTTGATATATGTCCGTCTGTCTATATTTTTGTAAAATATGTATATGAAAGAAATTTGGATTGCAAGTTAACGTAGCGAAATTACACACAAGTTAAGAACTACCGAAATATTTTACTCGGTGAATTTAAATCTCCAAGATTTACTCTGTGTATGGGATATTCGTCATCAAAAAGATAAAGGAAAATTACATTTTCAACCCATTTGTTTGGGATTTCACTTAAAACAATGTGAATCACATTGGATGGAAATTTTCTACCAAAACTTCGTTTTCTATCGATACATAATTACATACTCTCAAAATTTAATTTTCATAATTAGTTATCATAGCTTATATTGATTTCAATACGATGTGCGATATTAGTAAATCATATCGATGTGATGTATATTCCAAATCGATTTTGATATGAAAATTATGATACATATTTCGATATCGCTAGGAATTAATCCTGAGCTCAAATTTTTTACCTCTTAACGATATTAAAAATGATGTTAAAATTGGTATAAGAAAAATATGATTTCAGCTTCGATATCGATATAGGTTTGAGTTCACAATTCGAGGTTAAAGTTTAAGAAAACAAACAAATAAATTAAATATAGTTTTATATACGATTTTGAACCTCCACTTTGTATAGCCAGTGTATAAGTACACTGCACAGTGAATAATCGATCATTAAAGATAAGTTGCAAAAAGTTGAATTAGTATATGGATGGGTGAACGATAATTTTTTTTTTTTCATATCGATATCGTTTTCGATACCCTGATATTGATATCGCAATCGATATACATTTTACAATATATATATATATTCGATAAACCAGAGGCACTGGTTCGACAATCGACATAGATTTGACATCGAAATTCAAAAGGCAATATGTATCACAGTTCTTTTTCGATGTCATATCTATACATCATAACGATTATAGCTATATGGTTATTAGGATTGTGCTCCACTGAAATATTTAAGATTTTAATGGAGTTTCTTAATATTACTTTAAAAAAAAAAAGGCATTACTTAAAATTCTCTCCGATCGTTATTCAGTACTGATACAACACATTTTAAATTTAAATTTAAATACAAATTTTAATTATTCAATTGAATATACTAAATATTGACTGGCGTTGCAACCATACCCTATTCCATCGAATACTTATAAGTACCCGAGCTCATAATTCAAAAACAAAATATGATTACAATAACCGTGTAATATACTCTATATAATATTATTGTTTAAAACTAAAAATAAAAAAAAAATTATTTAAACCAAAATTCAAAGTTCTCCCTTTTATGATTCCCATAAATTTCACACACATTTTAATTTTAAATCGGTTCTACTTTTAAATTATTTATTTTTATGCATTTCAATTTTTATATTTTATGCACACCAAAATTTATTATGTAAATTGTATGACAAAACAAAAAAAATAATAATAATAATAATAAATACATGAAAAGATTAAAAGGGTTTGTTGGTTTTGCTATAGTTATAATGCGCTTGACGCAATATGATTAAATTGTAATTCCTATTTTATTTTATTTCATTTTTTTATATGGATTCTGGATATTAATTTTTGGTAGCTCTCAAAAATATGAATCATTTTACATGTTTTGGGCTTTACTAATATATTTGTTAAATAAATGTTAAAGGGTTTTGCGGCTATGCTTTTTGCTTACAATGGAATTTAATTGCATTCGAACATTTTCGTCATGGTAATAATTTGCGGTGTGGAAAATTCACAATTGATTACTTTCGAAATTTTAAAGATTATTACACATTATATTTTCAAAATGAGAATATATGACGTACCACGTAAATAATAATAACCAATAATATTGTCATCATCAAATGGAATACATCAATTTTTATTCAACAACTTTATCTACGAAAAAATATATCAACATTATTATATGTAATAAAACAAACAAAATAAAATTTATCGACAGAGTTTAATAATATACATTATTAGAAAGACCACTTTAATCCTCACCTAATCCTTATCAAAAGAGAGCGAATAGCTACTTTCCCTTTTTTTTTTCTATACACACAACACAGTTGAATAGTCGATAAAAATACATAGATTGTCTCATAATGTAATTATTTCTATTCATTCGAATTTCATGTAATATATTGCATCATGTGATATGAAATGAACCCTTGTGGCACTTTTTTCATCATTTCTCCGGTCGAAAACGAAACAGTTGCGCTATTGTATGATAATTTTTTTTTTGTATTTTATTTATTTACGTTATATTGAACCCTTAAATATATATTCGAGGTTTTTTTTTTGACATTCACATAGTAGGTATATATATTTTTACCCTAAAAAAAAACGTTATAAAATATAAAAGTATAGCTTGTATTATAATATAATATTGACTTAAATTGTGAGTATGTACTTAGAGTTATAATACATGGTGCCACCTATACGACCCTTTTCTCCACAAACCCATAAAACTGTACTATGGAAAGAAAGACATAAAGTTCACTAAGGCATTTTACATGCTTTATAATATCCATCGAAGAAATAAATATTAAAGAAGATATTGAAGAATATTTTCCACGAAATTTTCACGCAGAAAATGAATAACATAATCTTTCAATATGATACTGTAGCATCAAAATATTAAATTTCTATCGTCTATATATATATATATATATATATTATATATCTATAGCAAAGCAATTGAACAACACAAACACACTCATACAAATACCATGAATTTTATCATATGTTAGATCAACCATATTACAGAAAATATATTTTAAAGGTATGTACTTATAAGGTTGAAATACAAATTTGTAACGAAAAAATATTAATAAAATCTCTTGAGGTTCTAAAGTTTTTTTTTTCTAAATAGTTATTTAAGTGCTTCTAATATTATTGAATGAAAATAAATCAAATAATACTTTGAAAGGAAATATTGAAAATGTAGTTATTTCAAATTACAATTTAAGTTGAATTGCAAACATAATGATATCGTATTTGTGGAAATTCAATCAGAGATACGAGTTTAATGTTTTATTGAAAATATTATTTTGTTTTGAATTTATTTGAACAACGTCTAAGTGCACAGTTTTGCATTAGTCATTAATTTAACAAATTTGTTTAACTTTAGTTTCAACATTTGTCTAGATTTTAAAGCTTCTTTGACATTTAGACTTTATAACGTGACCAAATTGCTTTCGAGAAATTTGTTCAATAGTCGCTTTCGTTTTCTTAACTTTAGTATTTACTATTTTTACTAATGTTAAGAAAACAGCAACGACTAAATATTGACAAGTCGGATAAATTTCATGTCAGCAAAGTTGTTGTCCCCGGAACTTTTTGTCAGCAAAAAGACAAGGAACTGCTCGACGAGAACCGGAATACAGAAAGAAAGAAGCTTTCATATAAAAACCAAATTATCACCCTTACGATCCATAATGCCATATTTTTAATAGACATTTACGCGTAATAGAAGGCGTCTATCTATAAACTACCACAATAATACACGAGTATCTCTATATTATTATAAAAATAATATTGCCCAATTTCTTTCTTTTATTTCAAAACATATTACCGGGTCATTATGAAGCCAATTATTATGTTCAGTGAGGGGTTGATGTCACACACACACATTCACATATCTAGGTAATTAAATACATAAATACGCTTAACTTCTTGCATAAGTGGAATGCTTAGAAAGAAAATTCTTTAAGGAACGATGTTATTAAGGAAAATTAGTTGAAGCAAAAAGAAAAAAAAAATTGTATACACAGACACATGACTACCAACGTCAAACATCGCTTGTGCTTTCATTTAAGTTATTAAGTAAAAATAATTAATGGATTAATATAATGCAGAGAGGGGTACCGTCTAAAAATCAAGAAGATTAATTAATCTTTCAGATAATAAATTCATTTAGAAAATGTATTTATTAATGAGTTTATATTTAATTTTGGCAACCGTAAAAAAATGGTTTTCAATATGTTTGATAGAATTTGGAAAGAAAAAAAAAATGTTAGTAACGTAGTTTAATTAACGTAACAAGCTTAAATTTTACTTATTTACTGACAAGAACTTCTATATTCATCCGACTAATGAAATTTCGAACCGATTTTTACTTATAGAAAAGATGGTATTTCCCTGTGTGACATTCAGTTTGCTGAACATGGACATTAACTATAAAAAAAATTACATATAACAATATAAAATTATGTACATGTGTATATATTTTGGTAGAACGTTACATAATACAGTCATAGCCGACAAAAAAAGAAAAAGAAAATAAATGATGTCTGATGGACAGACACGTTTATCTATGCGGAAAAAAACACTGCTTTGACTGGTATATCTATCTTTCTTTTTTATAATAAATTGATATGAAAAGCTAATATATGAAAATATAAAAGGTTGCTTAAATAGAAAAGTCAATTTAAATGTTAGCAGAAAACTAAATGATGGCAAAAACAAACACGTAATTTAAAAAACAAATCGAGCTGACAAGAAATTTAAAATTCACTTTAAAGTTTCTGAAATGTATTTACTTCATTTCAATTATCGATGAAAGTAATGAGAAGAAAATTAGACACATTCCTTATTTATGCCATTGCAAGTATAATTTTTGTTGGGAAAAAAAACGAATTTCGCTCTTTATTCAAGTCTAAACTTTAAATCAACAGTATTACTAGTAACATTTACAGCAGAGCGTATAGCAATTAAAATGTCGAAAAAGTATCGTATATTTTGTTATACCTATCTAGTTTTAATCTTATATCCGTTTTCAGTTACAGCACACAGGCAACATTGCTTATTATTATTCAACATTTATACTGTTTCAAAAGTAAATAAAATAGTAAACTTAGAGAAATCAAATTAAGCATAATTTTTTTGCTTTCTTGTATGATATTTATCGTATCATCATGCAACAGAAAAACAAATCTAATTTTTCAAAAAAAATAAATACAATTTTACTAAATCAACAAAAGTTGAAATCGCGTGTGACGATAAGAATTAAATATAATTATTACGCTCCCATAACTTAGTGTATAACGAAGAAATATTCAGTTGGTCTTAGCAAAACGAAAAAAAAAAAATTCCATGATATAATTGTTATTCTGAAAAGTAAGGGAACGCTATTATGCTTTCAAAAGGGTCATATACCCAATTTCAATTAACCGTAAGTACACAATTCTTCACTCCATTTCTCAATATAATATAATGTACCGACATATAAGTACTTATACTCAAATTCGGATGATATGTACATTATGTACACTCTGTACTGTACACACCAAGCCCAACATACTTACCAAACAAACCTACAACCCATTTACGGGATGTAATTTTTGACTACATAGCATTTCAAATAGGCAATGTGTGCTATTATATTTTACTTATATGCCATTTATTGTTGTATATAAAACGCAATTATTATAATATGTTAACGTCACACTTGATATTTAGTAGAATACCCGGTTACCTATCCTCATTCTTATATATAAATACAATAATACATATATAAATACATTATAGTATGTAGATGAGAACCTACTTAACTATTTGCAATAGCATAAACATAACATGTATACGTATATTAGACTGTCCCAAAAAAAAAAGAAGAAAAATCAAAAAGCTTAGCTCCCAGGGCATTTTTTTATGCCATTACACTCTAAAGTATCGGAAACAAATTATTACAGAAAAAAAAAATTAGAGCGCGCCCTATAAATTTTAAAAACTGTAAATAAGCTTAAATAGCTTTTTTTACATTTACTGGTCTATTTACCTCGAAATATCATCTAGAATTCTTATGAAATTTATTGAATCTAATTAATTTTATTAGCTGCATGAGATCTAAAATATGTTGTAGCTGTTGTATCATCAGCAAATTGATATGATTAATATTCTAAATTAAAAAAATTAAAGTATGTATTAGAGTCGATTTCCATTCAAAATCGTAGTTGTTACTATTTTACACATATTTAGAAGCATGTCCGTATTTTAGCGTTTTTTGACATATAAGATTAAAATCATATGAAAAAGTATGCGTAAAATAGTAACAACTACGATTTTGAATGGAAATGGACTTATATATGGAAAAAACCTCGTTTAATTTAAAATTTGCACTTAACTATTTTTTTTTAAATTTAAGGCTATGTGTGTTCGTTCGTTAAGATAGATTGTTTATTGATGGAGTCATTCAGTCAAGATTTGCAAAAGTTATAGGCATTTTAGTAAAGCTCTGCATAGCGAAACAAACATTTTATTTTAATAAAATGTACATTAAACGTTTTTTGGAGGATCTCGGAGGTGATTGTGATGTATGAAAAAAAAATTCACGTCTCCACAAAATAATGAGGGTCTCTAACAGATTTTTTTTTTTTGTAAGAATCTTCCATTGGAAGAAGATATTTCTTTAAAAAACAATAATAGTTTAGTGGCATTTTAAAATCTATAAAGGTTTTTTAATCATTCATTTTCCTTTAAAAATTGTTAAATTATCACTATATTAAAGAAAAACTCGTAATAATAATTGTCAGTTGCTGAAAAATTACAATAATTGTATCTCACAAAAATCTCATGTTAAAACAAAAAAAAAATTAATGAATAAAGAATTGAATTGAGTGGCATTTTAAAATGAAATGAGGTTTTTTTTTTCATATATAATACCCTGATTTTTTTTATTTAGAGTATTAATCATATTAATTTCTGATGGTACAACAATTTTATAGATCTCCTGTAGCTAATATAATGAAATTCATAAGAATTCTAAATGATATTTTGAGATAAATAGACCACTAAATGAATAAAATACTAAAAATACCTAATTTTCATTTTCATAATATTTGTTTCCATTACTTTGGATTGTAATGGCAAAAGAAAATGCCCTGGAAGATTAACTTTTCAAAAAAAGTGTTTTATCTGGGACAGTCTAATAGGTAATAGATATATATATATATATTTATATACATATTATAGATATAATATATATTACGATGTACTTACAGGTATTTATTTACGCTGTCACAATATCTACCAAAGGGTTTAGAAATATTGTATTAAAATTTTCTTTTCCATTTACTCGCATATGAATACGACGTCATACGGGTACATAGAATTAGTTTGGTAAGCTTTACCTTCCTAAGTTAAATACCATCGCTACCAACATAATACCATGTCCTACCCACCTACCAAAAATATATCTTTATATATCCTCATATATGTATACTTTATATGTATTTAGATAGTATAATCAGTTCAAAGAAAAGAAAAGTTCTCTATATGCGGATTATTTTGATATTGTATAGCATTACTATACTAACGGTAACACATTTCACCAAACAATCTATACCATCACCATAAGTATAAGTTTTGCTTAGTTCCACAGAAATACACATTTGAAAATGTATGTGTAGAAGTTATATGCACACAGGTGTAACATAAGATGTTAAAAGCTCTCAAAAACACATATTTTTAAGCTAAAATAAATTTGATTCAAAGAGTTTTTCGTATTCTCTAACTATATATCTGTTTGTTACTGTACCTTTGGCATGGTATTTCCGAGTTGATCCATGACGTTATACCTTATCTGCATATGGTGGCTTGTGTACTTCATGGTACAATTGTTGTGATATTATTTATATGATGTTGCAGAGGA
This sequence comes from Catotricha subobsoleta, assembly GCA_011634745.2. Taxonomy (NCBI): domain Eukaryota; kingdom Metazoa; phylum Arthropoda; class Insecta; order Diptera; family Cecidomyiidae; genus Catotricha; species Catotricha subobsoleta. The sequence continues at coordinate 15,999 of JAABKK020012474.1, forward strand.
TAAAACTCATTCCAATATTATAGTTCAAATGGTTCTTTTATAAAATGTTATTCCTGTTTGTTTATTTATTTATTTTATTATTCAAAAAAAATATCTATCTGGGTATGTTGTCTGTACAGTAAATATACGACCAAATGCATAGAATTGTGTATGGCTTACACATGTATAAACTTTTTACAAGTGCCAAACAACATTTTTGAGAAATATAAGTGGAAATTCTGTGTCCCCTGGAGTATATACTTCCAACATCCATATACCATATACAATTTAATGTAAATATAGATTTCATAGCCAAAGAACTTCGGTGTTGTCTAAAATTTATTGTATATTCATTCGAACATTATATTGTTGTTGGTATACCAAAAGAATTTTTCTTGAATATATTAAAACTCTGGTAAATTTACAATCTAGGTTTTCCTGAATTTAAGTTAACTTAAATAAAAATTATTTATTTATTGAATTGTAGAATTTCTAGATCATAGAACATGTTATTGTTATGACCAACATAAAATTAAAGCTCAATATAATTTGAACTATATATGGTATCAAATGAAGCAAAATTATCTCTACATGATCGCTCAGTTTAGTCCCTGACCAATAATAAATAGATAACTCAAAATTTAAAACTATAATATTTTTAATAGATGTCTGGTTAAGTTTGTAGTATTTTAAAATAAAATACATTAGTTACTTGGTAATAAATTTTACCTTTTAAAATGAGTAGAATAGGCACCAAGTGGGTAGTAGAAAATGTCTATATGGAAATATAATAGCCCTTCAAGGCATACAATAACAGCTTGCAGCCATTTCAATTTTAATCTATATAAGAATTTTAATCAAAACGACAGATGTGAATATATTATAATATATATGCATGAGTTGCACTCACGTGTACGGAATATATATTTTGTGCGTTTTTTCTTTCTATTTTATTAAATGCTTCTCATATATAACACAAGAATATTCTATTATAGGGTCTGGCACTCGTTTGAATGTTTATTACATGCAGTATTTTCAATGTGTAATGAGAGTAGGTGTAAGACTGTATATGCATTTGGGATTAACTAATTCATTTTAGCCACGCTAATTCAGCCTTTCGCTTTACTAAACAGGCAAGGCTATAATGAACTATAATAATGTTAAAAAAAGCTCTATTGCACTCAAAGACTCAACACACAATCACATTATTAATCCAACAACTATATTAACTAAATTAGCGTTCAACATGGAACGATTTTCTTCTGTTTTATTTTTTTTTTTTAAAGTGTAGACGTTACAAGACGTATTACACTGAATGAAGAGAAGTAATCACATGGAAGTAATTGCATAGAGAAGCAGATGACGTGTGTATGCCTTGACATATTAGATTTCATTTTGCTGATACAACAGACTTTTGTTAAGTCAATGTAATATTCTCTGGGTATTTTTTTTTTTTTTAGATTATATGAAATATAATAGATTTTCGTATAAATATTTTCTCATTCAATTTATGCTCATTTTTTTTTAAAAAATAAAATCGTTACGAAAAATTTAAGTATATTACCTAAGTAGGTACCTACATAAAATATACCGATAAGCAAAAATCGGTCGTTAAATGTTTTAAAAAAAATGTCGAAGAAAACTTTGAAATATGTTCTTTATAAAAATTTTATCGATTTTGAATACCACATAAATTCAAATATTTCGGAAATTCATTTTTAATCATGCCTTGAATACAAAATATGAAAAAAAAATCTTAAAGTACAATTTCCCAGAAAACTAAAAACTTGTGATTTTTTTTTTCTTTTTTAAATATTCATTGTTTCGTAAATTTTGCTTGTAAATTCAGTTCACCAGATATACTTTTCTAAATGGAGTAAAAATATTACTGGTATAAAAGATTTTTTTTTTTTGAACTATGAACTACTATAAAATGTTCGAGTGAAAGACGGTAGGGACATATAAATAATTCAGGTAATATTTAGTGTTATTGACACAGTTCGTTTCATCGCACAAATAATTTATTCTATCTACAGGTTATTTAGACCTACGCTATAAATCTTGAATATTTATTTTACTGGAAAGCACATAAAACGAATAAGAAACTTTATTTATTTTTTTTCTTTAATTTTTTTTTTTGAAACTGAAAATAATAAAAATATCGAGTAGAAGTGTGCTATACTTAAAACCCTCATTGATGTAATGCAATGTAATGTAAGTATATTTGGTTTCACTGTTTAGTTATGGACATTGATCAAACATTCAATAAACTCATATTTAAACTAAACAATATAGCATTCATGCCAATCGTTGAAGTATATTTTAGATAGACAAGTTAAATACTGCAATTTCTAATATTTGTTTTGGAATGAAATGTTTACTATTTGATTTTCTTCTATTTTTTTTTTCTGATTGATTCTTTTTCAATTTATATTCTTCTAAATATTGAATTGCACAAAGCGATGTCAATGACTGATTTTTTGTAATGCAAATAATGAAACTCAAAAAAAAGTAGATATTTATTAATAATAATATTTATGACTTTCATTGTTATGAATTGAATTGAATTTTGTTGACTTCATATAGAGTTTCAAATTCATGTTGAATACCCTTAATTTGAAGTATCTCAGCAAATTGCTAAATGAATGCTCGTTTTTTTTTTCTCTCGTACGGAAAACTTAATTAACAGAAAACTTTTTAAAATATTAAACATCCAAACACACAGCCATACACACACAGTCATGCACAAAATTCCCCTTTTTAGAACAGAGTAACAAATTTGAAGCAGAAATTCTATCAAATGTAATCTGCATCTCTTCGCTGTACATTAATTTGCTTATAAAATTATCGTAAATTTTTCAATTTATGGACCATAATATTTCAAGATTAAGGAAGAAATATAAGACTTTAAGCGAATTAATTTTTCATTGAAAACAGCTAGAAAGCGATAATTTGATGATATTCAAATAAAAATTCCTCATTTTAAAAATAAATAAACACTTGGAAAAGTAAACGCAGTAAAATAAAGCTAACAAAGTTGCTGAAACATATCTGTTCCATCATTTATTCTATCTTTTCAAAATTGTGAATTGAAATTTTTATAAATAAAATAGCCATAATTTATTTATTGACTACGAATTTACAACCCCAATATCTGTAACGTTTCAACTGAACTCTGATTTAATAAAAGGAACATAAATTCTTAATAGCTAAATTTGAAGGCTATAAGAGATGAATATTGTAACTGGCTGTGCGTTGAACGGTACAAAATTGTCAATCTTATGAAAAATATTATAATCTCGACACCTATCACAAGACAATAAAAGTACCTGCAGCACAAAATAGTTAAAGCACTTCAATTAAATCCGAAAATTGGAATATTTTCAACTGAATAAATTGCAGGTACGTTGTCTCGCTTCATCTACGGAAATATTTTTCAAACCATTCAATTTCCCTTACCGCTTCTCTTACCCCATCAAATACAGTGAAAAGTATGAAAATGTTATGCGGTGATTGTGCGGTCTTCGTAAGTATTTGTACTTGGTGTTGTTCACCGCATCATATCTTCTAATGCTTGTGCACAGAAAAATATCATAAAATTTCATCAATAAAGGCAAGAAAGATTTACAATAACAACAAAAAGTAGAAAATAATTTTGTACTTAGTGCTGTTTGTTATAAAATAGAGAATAACTTTAGGTTATATAAATTTATATTTATTTTTAATAAAAGCTTTTCCGCTATTAACATTGGATATGATTAACCACTGAAATATTGGCCAAATGAAATGAAATGAAATTAATTCGAAATATTGTAATGACTGGAGTTTCATTTGTTCATTCGGCATTAATTGCTTTGTTATTGTATTAAACAAAATCAGTAAATAACTAAAATGGAATAAAATCAACAGCCAAACATCCAAGAAATTACAAAAAATAATACAGAAAATATAAATATATATATAAAAATAGAACTAAAAACAAAAATGGCAATTTGACTTACAAGCAAAATTTCCCTAAGGATATATTTCGGGATGGAAAAATGGTGTATGTGTACTGTGCATAGTCACTTTATTCAGCCACAAAACATCAATACACCTACGTAATGGAATTGATGTAATAGCAAAAAGTAGAGAAAAAGGATCGAATGACTTGGCTTTGTGTTTGAATATAAGTAAGAGAACATGTATTTCGTATAATAAACCCATACCCACATTCAATATATGGAATTCATGTTAAATGTATGAATTTCGCTTTTGCGGGTGAATTCAATGTAAGGGGTGGTCAATATTATTAAAAATGTATATCATAATTGGTTCTGATCACCTTTTGCTTGTATTCTACACATTGTGTACAACCAATATAATCTACTATCTTTCACCATTCTTCTCTGCTCTCTCTCCCCTGTTACGCGTTTAAAACATACATAAACCTACATCAGTTTGAATGTTATTTGTTCAAGTACGTTTACCGATTGTAGTTACACTGTGAGTGGGTTCGAATGTACAACAAAAAAAAACAACGAAAATTGAAACATAAATAAATTAATAAATAAAAGCTAAACACAATAGGGTTGATTATATACGATATGTGAATGCCATTTGCAAATATAATATGATGCTTAATGTCAGAAAAACATAAAATTTTCCATCTACGTACTATTCTACTAACCCCATTTTTCATCATAATACTCCACATCCACAACCAGCCACCATCATATCCACCTATCTACCTACCTACACCGTACTAAATGCTGTTATCGTTCTTTTACAAATTGAAACTAAATTTAATGTAACAATTAATTTAACATACAGAAACTGTAACATTAAACAATTACTTATTGTTTGTAGAAATGAAAATTTCAGTGTTTTTGTATGCGCAATTAGATATTAATTGGAAATGCGACTTTTTGTTACGAAATTAAATGAAAATTTTCAAACATATTAGAAATGCTATAAGTTTCAAATTCATGTCATTTTTTTTTCTTCTTCACATTTATTTTAATATTGTTAGAAAGGGAATAGTTTTCTTAATCAAATAAAAAAAAGAAAAAAGAAAGAAATTACAATGATTAAATATAATTTGTGCAACTTCAACAACAAAAATATATTAGGTGCCGAAGAAAAACGTAAGAAGAAAAGAAACCGAATGCGGTTTATTTATTTCTTATTAAATGTACTGTATTTGCTTCAAAAGTTGGTGTTAAAATAGAAACAAGCTGAGCTTATCTGCTTCTTGCTTTTTTCTTTTTGAATGATCGTTGATTCTCATGATGATGAATTTCACTTACCTGCAAATAAAAAAAATGAAATATTAGTTGATACAAAATTACAAAATTATTAAAAAAAAAAAAAAAAACAATAAACAAACAAATTCAATTAAATTTAAATCCTTCAGAATATTTAAAAAAAAAATTAAAACAAACTTGAATTTTTCCGAACATTGATCCCTATTAACAAAAATTTTGAAAATCATTTCCTCTTTATCCAAAAGCATGACTTTCGAAGAAAAAATGAAAGACCTTTATTAATAGGAAATATTGTTCACAATTGATAAAAGAAATATTATTAATTAAAATTATCAATTTGATATCAAATATTCGAAAAATAAATGGAACATGCAACAATGAACAAAGGCCAAAGGAATAATCAAAGCCACCCACACAGTACTCGTATTTATGTTTTTGACATTTAATTTTCAATTAAACTAATTAGATTCCGTTTTCACGCAAAGCTTTTTTATTATTATTATTTTGGTTCTGCGGTTGAATAATTTGTAAATTAGGTCTAACAGTAATTAATACAAAAATCACATCAATCTCTTTTCCACAAGCAATAATGTAAAATTTAAACAAAATAAATATATAAATACAGTATGGCCTATTTAAATGAATCACTTTGTGTGTGTGTGTGTGTGTGTGTTTTTTCTTCTCTAATGATTTATTCGGAGCCTCACAGAAACCTGCAGATTCTCCATTTGCATAAGTAAATCTTCGTAATCGTACTTTAAAACATTTACCAAAAATTTTTAAATATGCGAACGAGCTTATACAACTTATTCAATAAGTCGATTTTCCACTATCCCTACTGACAATTTGACGGAAAATCCTTAGGAAAATCCTAAGAATGTTTGGAAAAATATCCTAACAATGTTCGGAA
>JAABKK020012485.1:5159-17184 GCA_011634745.2 Catotricha subobsoleta
TATTTTCTTTTTTTGTGTGTGCAAATTGTAAAATAATCCGCTTGAACTAACAGTCAAAGAGACTCGAAAGAGTTTTAAAACTTATTCACGTTTAAACTTTAATTTCTTTGAAAATTCGCATTTGTTCATTTTCATGTAGATCTAATTGAACCCCATAACCTTTCAATTCTTATTTGTTTCTTAACTCGACACAGCATCTATAATTGCATCAGATTAATTATTTATTATATATAACAGATCCGTAATGTTATATACAAATACATGAAATAATCCATATCTGTTACTATGCTGTTGTTGTTTTCTTTTTCTTGTTTCTTTTTTCTTGCTTTTTAGTAAGTATTATCTTGTTGATGTGTTAAAATTTAAAATTATGTGTAAACAAAAGTAAATTCAAACAAGTTGTATGTGATAGGAATATAGAATTATTTATGTGTATAACTGTATAGTTCCGTGTGAGAAATGAGATATATGTCGAAAAGTAATACATAGATTGAAAAATGCTCACAAGAGAATTAATTTAATAACAAAATAATTTTTAATTTAATTACATATGCTAATAAAAACTAAATATAGAAGATAATCAGAGGTGTGATAAATGGTAGATAATTAATTTCTACTTATTAAGATTATTAACAGGATTTGCAAATAAACAAATAAATAAGCAAATAAATTATGTTAATAAGTTGAAAATTTAAAATGACATTTAGAATATTATGTAGAATTTAATGAGTGATAGAGAAAGAAAGTTATATAAATAATATTGATAATAGAATTTATTCTATAATCATTTAAATTAAGACACTGCTATTTTGCTAGAAAAAGTTTCTACTGATTTGGTTTTTTTTTTCTTTTTGATCTAAAACTATAATTTATATTCTCATTAATCTGAAATTCAACTATTTCAGATTACGCTAAATATATGTACTCGTATTTTTGATTTTCAACCATTCTTTTTACCTCTTAGTTCACAAGCTGAATTCTATATGAATGAAAATCTGTATGTTTTATTGAAAACGAAATGTTAGTTTGTTAATTAAAGAATTAATATGATAAATGTAATCTTTCAAAAGATTTTCCGTGTTTCCCAAATTAAAAAAAAAAAAAACCAAAAAATTGTCTACAAAACGTTTTAAAATTTTATTAATAAATATATTTAGCATTAAATTTTGCACGCGTCAATTTTTATTCAAAATATTTAATAAAATTTCTTATCTGTCTCTAAACTTTGCTGGTGACAGTATCACACATCGTATGAGAAGTTCATGCTTTTCCTAGTGTTTTGCGAATTGTTTCTTCTTCTTTTTTTTTTTTGTATTGGAATGTGGATTTTATGTAAACTTAAATTTGAATACATATATTTTTTTTCAAAGCACATAGGAAAAAAAAATCTGAGCGATAATCAATATTTCATCATCTTATGTCTATTCGATTGTATATGTGTTGTATTTGTATACGCATAATGTTTTCCGTATTTTGAAAGTGATGCAAAAAATTACATCATTTCAGTAAAAAAAAAAAAATTTTTACATTGTTGGAAAAAAAAAGAAAACAGGCCAATAGAGTAATGTATAAGATTGTTAAATATGGTGCTATAAATGGAATCGATTAATTATTTAATCATATTATATACGAGCTCATGGTCGGGATCTATTGCCTACTATTATACTAAAAGTATTGCACGAAGGTTAATTTCAGAGGTTTTACAACTGAATTGAAGAGGGTTTTATAGATGTGATGAAAAGATAAAAACAACACGCACGATAAAAAAAAAACCGTAAAAGAATTTCACAGTAAATGTAAGTCAATAGTAGCTTTTAGATATATAAAAAAAATGATAATAGTAGATAGTATTTGGAAAACTGTATTCATAGGTGAATTATTCTATATTCATAGAAATGTAAATGTAAATCCTATGAATAAGGAATTGTTGATTTGATTTTGTCAAATGCTTACGAAAAACTTTTATTTCCATCTCAAAAATATTATCATTCAATATTTTTAATTCAAACATCAACGGTAAGACTCACCTATGAGCTGCTTTTCGATAATATTTTTTAACAGGAGTATCACCAAAAATTGATGTTGGTGATGTTGGTGTGCTGCATTCTAAACCGATAGATGGATCCATTTTTTTGCTCCTGTAAATTAGAAATAGTTTTATGTAACGTAAGACTATTTTTTTAATTTAAAAAAAAAAAGAAGAAAAGCGAGAAACTCCAGACTATCCGAGAAAAACAAAAATCATATCGAAAATTTGTAATTACATATCTATGTCAAAAATAACCAATTCCAACTCAATAAAAATTCACGGAAATTCAGTTCATAATGGAAGCAATTTGATGGCGGTCTACAAAATCGATTTCTTTTGAAAAATAATCTTATTTCAGCGTGGTCCTCTACTGTAAAACATGAATTTCATTATATTACGAGCTTAGACACAAAATAGAATTAACCGGGACGCAAATACATAAATAAATAAACAAAATACGAAATAAAAAATAGTTCAATAGTTGGCTATAGAATTTTGCTGACGATTCACTTAATAATCGAATAGATATAGGAAAAAAAATATTACCTATGTGTGTTTGCATATAAGGTCATTACTCGTTGCTTTCAGAAAAAAAAAATTAATAATAGATATTAAAATATTAAATGTAAACTACCTTTATACGCGCTACTTGCTTTCCTAAATAATATGAAATTAAATGAGAATAAATTAGTTAACAACAAAAAAAACATTTAAAAGGTTTATTAAACAAAATGCGTGTTAACAGGTTTTATCAAAATGTCAATTCTTCATTCAATTTTTTTTTCTTTTTCTTTTATTACAATTCTAATGTTATTATTGCACAATCATAAAACCTTGTTGATAAGAAAAAATATTTTAAAAACGTTATCACAATCAGATGACGCTTTAATTAAATAAAATCTTAATCAATCTAGTAATAAATTTAAACCAAAAAAAAAAAAAAAAACTAACTTCACATTTCAGCATATACTTACAAAGAAAAGAAATTTTTCTTTATTTGGGCACGTAATAACACGCACCTAAACACTTTGTATAAATTTTATAAAACAATTGTTAAATTTAAACTTAATTATTGTTAATAACAATAAAAAAAGATATTCAACAGTCCACTAAAACATTTATTAAAATCGTAATGATTGATTTTACACGAATTTATTGAACAATTTTCTTATTAAATTCCAATCGGAATAACATAAAATTTGCACTGTGTGTTGCAAGAAAGGAAAAACACAATATCGAATGAACGAAGCGAGTCAAACAAAAATGAAAATATATTTTTGTTAAGTTGGATGTACTGATGGTGATTATGTACGTATATGTTTGCAATGAATTTGTTATAGGCCAGAAATGTTTGTAATAGGTGTTTTCGAGCAAACTCGCTACACAATTGTGTAAAAATAAATTTTTATATGGTTTGTACTTTGTTGGCGACAGACGAGAGATATTCTAGAATAACGAAAGTGGTTTAAGCGAGTTAAAAGAATCGTTTTTATTTTTTTTCATCAAAACAAATCTATTTGATATTAATATATACGTAAACACGCATAATTTGAAGAAAAAAGGTAACACTCATTCATTAATTTCGCTTAAACCACTGTCGTTATTCTAGAATATCTCTCTCGTCTGTCGCTAGCATTATAGTACTTTATGTGGCTTGATGATTTTGCAATAAAACTACAAGTGTTATTATGTAGAGAGAAAAAAATGTAATAACTTTCATATAAAACTGTTAGTACTGCAAATATTCATTTCTTTTGTTTACTCTACAGCTACTTCACAAATAGAATTGCTTAATACTAAAAGTTCGTTTGCTGGACAACGAGTTTCTTCCAATAAATATTGTAACAATCGCTGAGTCTCTAATTGACTTAAATCCATAAAAAATGCAGTCACATTAACAATTGCGATACCAAGTAATACAGCATCAGATTTGATTCGATCAATATTTTCAATATTCAATTTGACTTTTACTCTGAAAATCATAAATGAATTAAATAAAATACATAGTTGTAATTGTAATGATTATAAATGAATCGAATTTTTGTTTGTTCATCTTACTTTTCATAAACAGCAACACGTTTGAAATAAACTAAGCGAAGTAGTTGAATAGAAATAACATTCATTAATTGAAAATTATAGTTAAATTTCTGAGAACATTGAAAATCAAAAAAATCCATAACATAATAAGCTGCTGGATAACGAATGTGCTGAAAAACAAAAGTTAAAATTAAATTTAATAAATTTGAAATCGTAACCTACGTCTTTTTCATTTTAAATTTATAATCATATTCATACAAATCCAAGAGTTTTCAGAACACTAAATTCCGAGCTACGAATATCGTTGGAAGAGCATGACGTAAAATTTCTTGCCAAAAATGCTCTAAGAGTCTCAAAGTTTTGATTATTTTTAGAAAATCGATGTCCATCCACGTATTTAGCACAAATCGATATTAGTGACAGAATTTTTAGTAGACTTTCATTTTCAACCGTTGCATATAATTTTTCAATCATTTTACTTATTAATTGTGACATATTAGCATTTGCCACATGCTTTGGATCATATGCTACTACACCATACTCGTTTAACTGTTTTGTAATAATGGCATTCATTTCTTCAAATTGATTTAAAAAATATTGATCAAATGAATCTAAACAAGTAAATTCAATTTCAGCGGATTGTTTAAATTGTGCACATAATGTAATAATAAACTCAACAACTTCTTTTTGAAGTGCCAAAAATTGATGTGTGGACAATGAAAATGGCGATGTCTCGTTTGTTTCACGAGAATTTCTCGATGGAAAAGTATTTTGCATTTTATTTCACTATATTATTGAATTGAATTATAAAATAATATTAGTTATTCGGTGATTGAGTTATAAAAATAACAACGTAAATATTTTTTAAATTAAAATATCAATTTGCGCAACCCAATTTACTTGAAAGGACACAATTTTTTATAAACTTGAATAGTTGCTTAAACCTTGAAAACAAAAATAACCAAATTGTATTGCATCAGCAAAATGCAGTTATTCTCTGGTCAGACGTGTCAAATTATTGAATTTGTGTGAGTGACTCTACCTGATATGCGTTTTATAGAAAACTATAATAATATAATATAATAGGCGTGTTCGATTAATAATCCAAGATAAGTATGGATAACTTTGGACGAGTTAAAAGTTATCATTTTGGGTAGAAATAAATAAAGTTATATCAAGCTCTCATTGAATGTGATAACTTTAAGTAATCCAAAATCAACCCAAAATTAAAACCAAATCAATGATTTTCTTCCAACTATATGAATTTTAACTCGTCGAAAGTAATCCAAACTTATCTTGGATTATTAATCGAACGCGCCTATAATACTTATCATACTTCCAAAATAACCATAAACAATTTTTGAATAAATTATAGGAATTTCAATTATTCATAACAAATGCTATATGTAATAACCATTCATCTAGAAGAATTGAAAAGAATATAACCGACCAAATAACTTTTAAAATGCGGTCTTTTTAATTTCAAACATGATTTCTATGCAATTACCTCACCCATTGTGAACTTTAAGCCATCCGATGATAATATCTTCTTTTTTTTTTATTAATTATTCTAATTATGTATAGATTTATTTCTTTAGTTAGCGATAGTTTAAATGCAATTTTACTTATAAAGTATATATAAGTACTTAGCATTTAAATACTAAACATCTAACAAACAGATAATGAGACCAAAATCAACAATCAAACAGACATTGAATGAAGGTAATATATCCAAACAACATAAAATGTGCCGATTCTATATAATAATTGAAACAATAAACAATTTAACGTTTCTCTAATCAAAAAAAAAAAAAAAAAATAGTGATTTATTTAATTTGAATTTATTAACTCAACAAACACAATTAAGTGTGTAATGTAATAAATTTAATTCGATACATAAAACTGGCTACATCTTACCCATATTTTCTTTCTAATACAAATAAATAAAAAAAAATCACACTAATTACAAATGCATGCAGAGTGCTATTATATATATGGACAACATGCGTGACAATTTCCATGTAATAACATTAATTGTTCATAAATTAAATTCATTTCGATTCATTTTTAGACCAATATTATAACGTATAGGTCATCCACGTAACGTAATATATGTCTCTGCTTAACACTAAACAACGAATTTTACAAAATAAATTATATGCAACAAACGAAATTATATAAAAAAAAAAAAAAAAAAAAAACATATAAATTAAAAAACAACTTACAATATATATTGGCCATAATAATTATAATAACCGTTTGGCAGTACCTATATTATAGAGTCCTACACACATTATATAATTAAAAGAAAAAAGACAATTTAATTGCTTAAATATCGTATGGTCGATGCTATAAATACATATTTATTACTATGTATAATGTATAATGTATATCTAACTACAATAATTTATTGTAACTATAATAAATAATTAACGAAAAAAAAAAAAGAATAATAATAAAATTTAGACCAGTTTCGATTTTTAAACCTAATATGTTTATATATTATATATAGGTGCAGTATGTGATATGAGTTTGTGCATCGGTTTGATTTTGTGGTATATTATATGGTAAAGGCTGATATATATTTATTGATATTATATATATTTATTTAAGATTTACGGGCATGGTTCGATTTAAAGCATTATTATAAATAAATATATGCAATAGTGCAATATATATATAAAAAATAAAATATAATTCTATCTAAATGCAATTACGTAGGTAAGCACAATGTATAATATATAAAATATCCGCGATCTGTTAAAAACATTTAGGTTAATCAAGTATGTATTTAATATTATGCCTTACAGACACAAAAATATTATATAATATTAAATTATGAGCTCATAATATTGTGTATATTTACACCTTTTTTATTTTTTTATTTTTTTAATATGCACTTTAGTGGATATTTAGATATTATAAATTATACTATAACGATGCCGATATCTGTACTTTTATAATAATGAATATATTGAATGATAATATGTTTAAAAAACTATAAAATCAAATTTAAAGTATTTTTTTTTTTTTTTGTATAAATATTATTATTTAAATCGTTAAACTGGAAAATGTTCTCGTTAACGCCCATTTTCCTTTCTCTTTAAAACACAAAATTTATTTTCAAATTGGTTAAATTTCAGATGAAATAACCAAATTTGCGAAAATAGACTTAGAGTCAGTTTAATAATTTTATAATAGTTTTTCTTCTTTTTTTTTTATATTAAGTAGGTACTTAATTCTTAGTTTGCTTCGTACATATAGGTAACTTATAGGCATATCCGCATATCCTATCTGATATGCTAAATTTTACAAATTTAAACTTGATCAATTTGTATATTGAATATTTCATGCACTATATGCAAGACCGTTTATTTGTATGTCCACTGTAGCGTATACGTGAGATCAACTCTATTTGCAGAAAAGATCAATCAGTGAATCAAATCGCTATTTAGCGGTTCAGAGCTCTGAAGCAATTCCATGATAATTTACGATTTTAATTTTGACTCAAATTTGTAGATAACCGATATGTGATTACTTCAGAGCTCTAGAAAATGACCGTTCAACTCACTACTTTCAACCAATATCTGTTTAAACCTCATATAAATAAAAAAATAATTTACTCTTAATCTTTTATAAATGTCACTAATTAAATCCCACAAAAAGAATCAATCGAATTTAAAAATATCTGTTTAAGCTTTTAACGGGAAATTTGATATTTATAAAATATTTATTCAAAAAAATATAATTTTGATCCGAAAATTTAATTTCCGAAACAATTTTTCAAATGAGTAAGTATATTGCTAAAATAATTTACGGATTTAGTAAAAATAAAATTATTGAGAATAAATAAAATAAAAGCGTATCACTGTAAAAAAAATATTATGTACTAAAAAAAATTATGAAATAATTACTACTTACCTCTTGAGCTACAATAGCGCGTAGATCAAGAAATCTAATAAAACATATTCAATTCAAGTGAAAATCACTATTTTATTATATTTTCTGTTATACTATGTACTTGTACAAGTTGTACGTAATATTGATTAAACTCGTATATTACATATAACTTACCTATTCTGAGCGTAGGTATCCGCGTACCAAACATAAAATAAATTCACTTTTTTCTCTCGACTTTTCATAAATGCATATCTTATATATATAATATATATATAAATATAAAAGGTTAATAGTTATACACATTTAAAATGTAAACCGCTTATAATTATACGTCAGCAAGAACAATTTGGATAATAGTATAAAAAGACAACTGGAACAAATAGTTCTTACAGTTGGTGTTTTAAAATTCGCGGATTAAGTTTATTAATTTTAACAAGTGAACATTTATTTAAACAAAAACGAAACAATGGCATTTAAGGTACGTGAAACATAATGCGTGGTAAACATACAGAGGATTATGTGGTGTTTTTTTTTTTTATATTTACTGAATTTGGATTATGTGTAACTAACTTATACGGTTTCTTTTGATATTATTAAACATTTTTTTTTCGAGGAAAACAAAAAATTACGAAACTCAATTAAAATGTAAATTAAAATATTGCATAAAAATTTAAAAGATGTGAAAAAAACATAGCATATCACTATGTTAATGTTTTTCTTTTTCTTTTTCTTTTTTTATATTTGAAACTTTATTTTCCATCATCTGAATAAATAAATAAAAAAATTAGTATGGATTCAAATTAAAAATGTAAGAAAAAATATGGATATTTTTCTACGTGAAATAATTTATAATCTGAACTTCAATTCTTCTTTATACGTTTTTCATTATTTTGAAATAATAATTGAGAATTTATTGAACGATTCCTCCAAATTTATACGGAATATACGATATAGAATCACTAAATTTAAAGTTAAAACTTTTCTTCATTATTACCAAAATCAATGATTAATTTAAATGGAATTATGAAAATATTTAATTAATAAACTCAAAAGTATTGCTAATTTCTGTGAAACAATATACTTATATTGTATATTTTATGTTAAATAAAAATAAAGGCATTCAACATTCAAGTATCTATATATATTAGATGAATATTCAAGTTCTTTCATCATTTGAAATCATATACGCAAAAGATATGTCATAATTGTTCACTTAGAATCCAGGGTGGTGACAAATAGGGTGGATAGAATTTTTTTTCATACCTTCTCTACAATATTTTATTTTCTGAGTTGCATTAGGTCTTCTGCTTCACGGCCTAAAAGGATTTTGAAAATATATGCGATCTTCGATGTGCTCGTGCTCGTGCTTCGTGTCTTTTTTTGGAACATCGAGATTTTTTTTTACCTTGCGATTTTTTTTTTTGGAAAAAAAACTCGAGGTTGGAAAAAGTCACGAGGTTCTACCTTGTGGGTCGCTACAGCAAATCGAATATCGCATTCAGTTTCAAAATCCTTTTAGGACATGAATACGAAGATCAAATGCAACTCAGAAAATATTGATAGAAGGCATGAAAAAAAAACTCGATCCACCCTAGTGACAAATCTCGTCCAGTTTGTCCTTGTAGGTTTTACGTTTTACATTTTACGTTTAACTTAAATTTAATGAAAACTGTTATCTTGTTGAAGGAAGGAAATTAAAGTAAAAGTGTTTGACGGAAATTTTACAAAAATGCCACAGAAATATCTGTTGATATAGAAAAATGTAAAGAAAAGAAAAATAAAACAATTTAGTATACATTACTCTGTAAGCTAGAAATAATAAAAAGCATTTGCCCGAAGCTCAAGTAAATGAGTTTATTACTCTTTGATTTTATATCAAAGAAAAGAGCAATACTTAAAAAATACACTATTCCATTTGTATTCTATATACATATTATACATTTTCGTTACTAAGTGCTGATCATAATATTCAACACCATTGAATTCAAGTATTATATATATATATATACTAGCAATGTGAAAAGATGCGACTACTTCTTTATTGATTCAATCACAGTTCTCTTATATATATAATTTGTTTCTTTCAACTCTGAAATAATCTAAATGGAAAGAAATACATCTTTCTATAATTTCTTTTTTTTTTCATTTAAATATAAATCCAAATTGCATAGATCTTTATGCTTAATGAAAATAGAAATAATACAAAATTAAATCGAATTTAATATGTCTCCGAAGAAAATAATAGAATAGATGTTGTGGAAATAATAGAAGCACCATCGACCATAAATAAAATTTAATTTTCTTTCATTATAGAGAAAATAAATATTATGGTTGGTATTATAGGTCACCGGTTTTAAATTTGCCTGGTAATAAAACTATCGTACAATATAGAGTTCAAATCAAGAGTCAAGGGTCAAGAGTTTGACGTCAAATGGTTGGAGTCAAGAGAAGATTGCAATGCATTTTAAAAATATTTTTTCAATTTTTTTCTATTTATTAATTGGATTTCTTTTTCTTCTGTATTTTAAATTGAACTAAAGTAAAGATAGAAATATAAATTTATTTAATTATAGAATATCGAATTCAGTTAAAAAAAAAATTAAATGAGAGAATTTTTCTATGAAATTATAATTTTTTTTTCAGTTTGTATTTGTTGCTGCCTTAGTAGCATGCGTACGTGCTGGAGGTCCAGCTTCATACTCCATTTCAGCTTTAAGTGGTGATCATGCATACGTAGGCAGTTCCCAAGAACATACAGTAAAAGTAAGATAAATAATTTAATTCTCAATATTACTTATATCTTAATTTGAGCAGGAAATTAAAGAAGCATTCAAATAATTTTTTTTATTGTGCACAAAAACAGGGACTTTATGGACAAAATGTTTTATCTCAATATTCAAACGGTGCCGATTCAGCTCATTCATCAGTACGCGTTTCCAGTTCACGTACAAGCAATGATAATCTTGGTTACGCAGGTACAATAATAATGCTTTGAAATATTATGATTTTTTCAGTTATTTCTTTCACAAACTTTGATATAAATAGAACAAAAAAAAAATTGGAAAATAAAAGGAACGATACGAAATTATTTCCTTTTAACTTTGATGGAATATAGTATTAATAAATAATAATATTTTATGATATTCTGGCCGTCAATTTAACAATTTTAGTTTTTGTTCAATAATATATTTTGTCCGAATGATTTGATTTAAAAGTTTTAATGAAATCCTATGTAGGTAATAGGGTATATATTATTATATATTTTCTTTATAAATGTGATCATTGGAAAAGCTACTTACGAAGGAATCAAACCAAACTTTCCTAATAATATAGATTCAATGCAGAATAAATAAAAATTAAAAGTTTTCAGACAGAAAAAAAATAATATTATTTCTTGTTATATCGTACATACAATACAATGATTTGAAAAAAAAAAGAGAAAGAAAAATGTGATCGTTTATAATATAATATATTAACCAATCTTGTTGAAATATTAAATGCTTAAAGACATCAGAATGTGTAATAAGTTCATGAATCATTTATTTTTTGTCTAGACTACTTAAATATTTAATAATCTATGACTAATGCGCGAATAACCTTCACAGGACATGCAATCGCAACACCAGCTATTGCTCACAGTGGATTAGGTCTTGGTGGATTAGGCTATGCTGGTTCTTCAGTTCTAGGTCATGGAATTGCTTCACCTGCTTTATTAGGCCATGGTTTAGCTGGACCAGCTGTATATTCAAGCCCAGCTATCGCTCACGGTGGACTAGCTTTAGGTCATGCTGGACTCGGTTTGACTCATTCTGGACTTGGTTTAACTCATTCTGGACTTGGTTTAAGCCATAATGGACTAGGTTTAAGCCATAATGGACTAGGTTATGCTGGTGGTTTAGGATATGGATCTTCAGTTGTTACTAGCCATGGACTCGGTTCACAAGTATTAAGTCATGGATTGGCTCGTCCAGCAGTAATTGCAGGTCCAGCTATCGCTCATGGTGGACTAGGATTAACTCATGGATTAGGTTTAAGCCATTCTGGATTAGGTTTAAGCCA
>JAABKK020012496.1:0-22129 GCA_011634745.2 Catotricha subobsoleta
ACTGAAGAGGTAAATAGAACAGCCTCTCTTCAGTGAAGAACTGAAGATCTTCACTTCTTCAGTCAAATAGAATATGCCTTATATCATTGCTTTTTATTAAACTGATAAAATGTAAGAGTGAAATTTTTGATTCAAAATCGACCATTCTTTTTTTTTTTTTTGTTGAGCTACACAAACACAACCGAAAAATAACTGAGCAAATCTGTCAAGTATTCTCATAGGGATATAGTTTGCTCATTTCACCATATTCACATAAATCGTCTCGTTCTAGGTACAATAACTATTAAGCATCAATTTTAACATGAAAATAATTCATTTAAATAACAATTAGTTTAATTACAAATAAAATCATTTTGTGAAAATGTAAGTGAACGAAATTCTAAAATTATTTATCAAAAATAGTGAAATGTATGTACACGCCTCAGTATTATTGTTCTAACATTGTGCTCGTTTCTGTATAATCACTTTGTAAATGCATAACATGGTTAACATGTCACTTCTCCATATTGCATTTTACAAATGACAACATTCAGTTGTTATTAATTTGTTCAAATCAATTGTTTTTGTTTTGTTTTTGTTTTTTTATTTATATTTTTGTTGATTACAAAACAAAAAAACACCGCGTCCGCACCTTCTTGTAAACACCATTATTATAAAATCATAGCATATATAAATTATTTATTTACCTTTTTGATTTATTAAAAAAAAAATCAGTATGCAACAAATGTTAATTAATGTGCATTAAAATTGTATTAAATTAATTACGTAATTATTTTACGTTATTCGGCTTTCTTTTAACATTTAAATCTGGATTGCATGCGTTTACAACAAAATATATTTCTTCAATAGCGATAAAATCTTTATGTCTTCAAAAAGATTTTTAACAATTTATGAATATTGGTAAACAAAAAAAAAAAAAGAAAAGAATTTCATTTAAATATTTGAAGCATTGGTATTATCAAATTCTGGGTGTTTAATCAGATAAATGTTGGCCTACAGATTCAAAAGTTCAATATAACGTCCAAAAGTCAATTTTCTCAGTCCATTAACAATTCACGAACCTACACTCTTTTTAAATACTGTAAATCGGAGCATAAGTAAATAACAAACAATTAATTTTTTTTGTTCTTTTCAGATGGAAACCTTAACGGAAACAATATTTTTGGAAAGTGTTTATGACATCGATGAATATAGCAACCATGAAACAATATTAAACAATACAAACGAAGAGGACACTATAAAAGTGACAAAAAGAAATTTCAAGAAACTAAAGCGAAAATTTCAATGTTATATTTGTGGAAAAACATCGTGTCAATTACGAAGTTTGCATACACATATGAAGACCCATGATGATGAAAAAACGTATAGTTGTCGACTGTGCGAGAAAAAGTTTCGTTTTGCTAGCAATTTAAGCAGTCATATGAAAGTACATTCCGGTGAAAGGCGTCATCAATGTAATGTATGCAATCAAAAATTCAATAAATCAAGCAATTTAAATACTCATATGCGATGTAAACATTCTGACATTAAACCATACGTTTGCGATGTATGTGGAAAGGAATTTGGCCGATCCGATAATTTAAGGTAATTAAAATGGATTTATCAATATATGTATTATGTATAATGTATATACGCACAATATGCACATAAGTATTTATAGCAATATAATATGTTTTTGTTTGGTCTGTCATTAATAAAGCACACATCTAAGAACGCATACCGGTGAGAAACCGTTTGCATGCGAAATTTGTTATAAAACATTTTCACAATTAAGTGGTTTGAGTACACATACGAGAATACATAATAGCGAATCATTTCAATGCAATGTTTGCAGCAAAATGTTTAAAAATCCAAATAGCTTTTCAACGCATATGAAACAACATGCTAATCCTGAATCGGGTAAAAAATCACCAGCAAATCATCAATGCGATATCTGTGGTCGTAAATATGCTCAATTAGGAAATTTAACAATGCATATGAGAGGTAGAGATATTTATTCAACTTTATATTGTTTCCTATATACTTACTCATAATAAAAAAAAAATCTGAAAAGTTTAATGAAAAAATAAAATCAATATTTCATTTTTCCAGCTCATTCGGGCGAAAAGCCATACGAATGCACAATATGCAATAAGAAATTCATTAGATCAGCCGAATACACCATTCATAATAGAATACATACAGGTGAGTAAAATAAATGTTGATGTGATGAATAAGGTGACAATGTTTCGAATTCAACGGTAGATAGAGTTTTGAATAAATCAGCTTCATTTAAATGTTCAATTTTTTTTTTTAGGTGAACGGCCATTCGAATGTAATATTTGTAAACGAAAGTTTAATCAATCGAGCGTCTTGAGTATTCACATGAGGTAAATATTTATATAACATGTTAATTGCAAATTTATTGAAATGTTCCATTTGTGTTTTTCTGTATTGTTCTAGAGTTCACACGGGAGAAAAACCATTTCTTTGTAGTATATGCAATAAGAGATTTGTTCATAAAAACAGGTATTTATTAATTAATTCATCATTTTTTTGATTTTATTTTATGTAACATTTATTCCAAATATTTTAGTCTCACGTATCATTTAAAAATTCATACGGGTGAAGAACCATTCGCTTGTACATTGTGCGATCGAAAATTTAAAATTGCTAGCAGTCTCAGTAATCATATGATTATACACGAAGAGGGTGATGGACGAAGAAAACGAAAAATTGCAACGACAGACTGAACCACCACAACTACAATCTGTATAATTGAAGCAAAACTGGTTTACATGTTATCGGTTTTTCAATGGTCCAAATATTTATATGATATTTTCGACGAACAATATGCATAGTTAGAGATTGATTAATGAACAATTAGCAATTGTCAATAAGATTGAACAGAACAACACTGAGCATTATGGAATATTTATATTATCATCATGACACTACGGTTAATCACATTAAAGTTAAAATTAAATTTAGAAATAGTTTATAAATTGTAATTCAGTTTATCATTAATCCTATTTGTTGAATTTTAAATTGTATTTGTTTATAGATTAACTAATATAACTTTCGCATAGAAAATCATTTTATTGATAGAATACAGGTTTGAATGAGCAAAAAATATTAAATTAATTATAAGCTACTCTAGTCGAAACGCTTGTTGTGGCAGACAATTCTTCAATAATTCGAATATTGTTCATATGCGAGCTTATTTCGCATCTAAATCGATAAAAAATTGTACGAAAAGCTATAAATAATCGATCCGCATGTTAATAATCGTTTGCTGCTTTTCGCGCGATTTTCAGTTGAATATATTCTCGTATGCGCATCTTAAGAATACAAAACTGGCCATTCGTATGGACCATACGAAAAATATCATTTTCGTATAGTTCAATTTTTCAAGAAATGGCCTCTACAAACATATTACATATCAGTTCACTTCAAATATTTACATTTTCCCGATATGTATCGCTAAATTTTTCGACTAGGGTATTAAATTAGATTTTTTATCAATTAAAGTAGCGTAAAATATTTTAGATATAAATTAAAATTTCTAAATGTAACTACAATGTTAATTAAGGTACTATTGGATAAGTGATTGCGTATTTTATGCATTATTTTATTTGCTGTCTATAGGCTATATGCTGATAATTATCTGAAAATGAACGAAAATAAAGTGGTTAATTGTCACGATTTAAAATTCAGTATTTTCTTTATTCATTTTTAGTTCATACTTATGTATTTTCAAATCAATCATGCAATGAATACGAAGATATTTTTCATTTTAAAAAGCCAAATATTTGCAATGAAATTACGTTAACTATAACCAGACAATGTAGCTGATAACTTTCATTTATAATTATTTGGAATTGCGATATTGCATTGGATTACATTTGGTCACCTGGACAAATACCTTTTTAAGCTGTCAAAATTCGTCTGTTTTTAGTTGAAAAATAAAGTGGAAATTATTTCAACTTAAAAAATGGATGAATTTCAGTACATTTTTTTCATACGGCATAAATCTTGTTATACACTCACACTCAAGTAATCAAAGCAAATAAATAATTTGTGTTTGAAAACCAAATTTAATAAATAAACATAATAATAATCATAATATGTAATAATAATATTTAAATTAAAATCAATTTGAATTTATTTAAAACAGAAGAAGAATCATTTTTTCTTTTTATTATTATTTCAATAATATTAAATTAAAATAAATAAATAACTGATTTTTAACGCTTAAATTCTCAATCAAAAAACATGGAATTTAAACTTTAAGTTTAACAATTTCAACTAAATAGGTACCAAATGTATTTAAATTAAGACCATTTAATCAATTAATTCATCGTCTTCTTCCCAATCCCAATTGAAATCACTTCCCGATTGCATTTTAGATAACATTTCATCCTCATTAGAACCATAATCACTATTCATTGGATTTGGATAATCGCAACTTGTGCATGTCATATAAGCAATGCCTGTATTATGACCAGTACATTCGCAAGTTTGACATGAATTTGGAACAGCTGTTTTGGCTACACGTTTAGCAAAAACTGCCGCAAATTTCTTAATTGGATTTCGTTCACCTGGTTTTAATTTCTTTGCAGAAAATACTGTTCCATTTGTTTCAATTGCAAGTGCATTACAAAGTCCAAGTTGATCTTTTGGTACACGTAATTGCCGTTTTAACTCCTTATCACCTACCAAATCTTTTAAATATTTCTTCGTATATGCATGCTCTCTGTCGAATCCGAAGAATACACGTTCAATACGCTTTTTATCTAATTCAAAATCTTGATCCATTAAAATATGTAAATTAACACCTCCTTCTAGTAATACTTGTAAGACAGATGAATAATCAAACTGCGAGGAATTGGGAATATTTAAATCAATAAAATAAATTTAAAAATAATAAATAAATAGAAAATTTGATAAAAAGTTACCTTCATATCACTTGAATTGCATATTGAACACGGTAGCAAAATAAAGGTTTTGGAAGCACCAGGTCTGAATACCAAATTTGAGGCCATATTGATTGCTTCAAAAATATCACTAGAATTACTATAACCAGTTCTAATATGATCAAAGTAATGCTTTATATTATTGTATTCAGTAAATATTTCGTTTTTGTAAATAACACTTCTTGGCTGATTAAATGGTGCTGCTCCACCGAATGCTACAACTGCGTACCTGAAAAATTCACATTCATCAAAGATGAAAATTATATTCGCAAATATATTGAGACTTACCGATTGTTAGTAAACTTAGCGTCAGTTAATTCTTTCTGTAAAGCATGAACAACGCTTAGTAGATTTTTACTGTTTGTAATATTTTTAT
The DNA here is from genome assembly GCA_011634745.2 of Catotricha subobsoleta. Classification (NCBI taxonomy): domain Eukaryota; kingdom Metazoa; phylum Arthropoda; class Insecta; order Diptera; family Cecidomyiidae; genus Catotricha; species Catotricha subobsoleta. Next base: position 5,332 of record JAABKK020012496.1, read on the forward strand.
TACAAGCCTTTGCTTCAATAATGAATACAACATCTGTTGTGATTGGAACATCTTCATTTTGGAGTGTTATAAATGTTCCTTCCGGTACGTATGAACCATTGGTCAAGTCACAACTAAAAAAAATAGTTTTTTTTAAATTAATATGCGAATTTTCAAAATATAATCACGAAACTATTTCTTACTGAACACAGATATCTGGAACTCTTAAAGGTTTCTTCTCGGCCTCACATATTTCAATATAAGCCAATGCTACAGCACATGCTCCTTTTTGTGCCGGATGATCAATATGAGTGAAATTTGAAATGGAATTGCTTCCCATATCCAAGCACATTTCATAAAATGGTAATGGATCAATGTGTGGAAAGCAACTCGAGAAATATGATATCTTACTTCTAAACAATGAATCACACATATTTAAAAGTTCAATGGAAGCATTATAAACCACACGCTTATTATGATTATGCGTACACTGTTTTAAAGACCAACTATTTAAGAACATATTCTCATCACGAGTAATTACACTGTTTGATGTCAAAAAATCATCATACTCTTCATTATTCGCTGTACCCAAAACGCCGGCGGTTTTTCCAAAATACCATCCGCTCACTTCAAACCAGCACAAATCAAACTGTAAATTACAATTAAGTTGAAAGCCTCTTTCTGAATGAATTATAAGTAAATCGGCATCACGGTATATTGATGTATCACCAATCTGAATGGGGAGAGTTGTTGTTAAATTGCGACCAATTCGTATGGCAGTACCAACGATATCAATATCTAAAATTTGATTCTCAGCAATTAATGCTAATTTTCTGGTTGATAAAAGTTCATTTTGATATTTTATTATTGACGGTTCCAACAATAAAGTAAAGTTTGAATCAAAATAATCATGCGCTAAAAGGTATGAACATTGATCTGGCTTTTTACCATCTTCAATATGCTCATATTTTAAATTCATTGAAATGAATTTTTTATCAAACGTTATATAATGTCGTGAGCCAATAAGAAGAGATCGCGTTTTAAATGGTGGGACCCATGTTTGTGGATCTAAATATTGTTGATACTCTGCATACAGATTCCATATTGAAAAATTGTGTCCATTAAAGAATTCTTGAATATTGAGTATCATTTTATATTCGGATATTTCTTCGAACTTTGGAGTTTCATTAAATGCATGCCAGGACATTGGCAGTTTCTGTTCTAATTCAATTAAACCGGTGTCTGGATCAAATACAAAACGTGTTTTTGCTTCTCTATATTTGTCATCTGCTTGTAAAGCTGTCTGCGCAAAACGAGCTATTTTGTCTCTTATCAAAGCCCAAACTTGATGTAAACGTTTCTCCACTTGCAGTTCTTCAGCAATCCAATCTAATTTACTTCGAATTTCAATAAAGCGCTGTATAACAAATTGAACTGGCTCTAATTTTTGAAGTTTTTGAATTTCATAAGTTAATTCAGTGGTAACATTATGCAATTCCATACCGAATGGCACAATTTTAAAGTATTTCTCTTGTAAAAATTGCCATGTCAAAACTGAATATTTCTTAATGTTTGTAATTGCATCGTTTCCTACTATGTCTTTATACAGTCGATCTAAGTCGTGGGTAAAACTCGATACGGTATCAAAGTATTGTGATTCAACTAATTCATTTGTACGCTTATAGAGAAAATCAAAGATTTCTTTGCTTATATTCCATAAAACGCTTTCTGAGTAATGAATAAACTTCATAATAGTTGGTTGAATTCGTTCAAGTGTTCGTCTCCAATAATTCATTATTGCATTTGTAATTCGATTCCATATATTTTCAACGTATTTTATAAACGACAAGTGCAGGTCTTTTATAAATTTATCGTAATGAGTAACTAATTTTTCCATAAATGTTGTAACATAGTCCATCGCTTCTCCATGTAAAATACGATTAAATAGTTCAATAGCATTTCTGTATGAGGTTTTTATTGTATCGAACAACCATAAAATACTCTTTCGCAATGCTTGCCCTGAATCACCTAAAATTTGCCATATTTCATTTAAAATTTTTGGAACTGAATCAATGTGATTGCGAATTGCTAATTCGTCAAGTACGGTTAATGTGAAATTAACAAAAGTCTTCACATAAAAATCATTTGCTTCGTATGATTGATTTAAAAATGCACGAAATTCTTCAATGTCATCTTCAAGAACTCGCAATCCACTAAGAAAAAAAATAAATCACAGGTTTAAATATCTTATCTTTAATATTTTATATTTCAACTATAATCGTGCACGTACCTAATATCATTAAGAAACTCCTCAGTATATGGCTTCGCATTCGTCCATACATCATTTATTGTATCTACCGATTCGGTGTATAGTGTTTTAATCCAGAAGTCAATATTCTCGGAGAGATCATCATATAAATCAGCAGCTGTTTCCCTTAGTTTTGCCTAATTAAAAAAAAAAAAACATGTATATTTAAATTTTCCAATATATTAGTTGTTTTTAAAATTAAATCAAATTTTAACATAAAAGTTCAAACCCAAAAAAAAAACATAATAAACTTTTCAATAGAATTAAATTCCTTAAAAACTTCACAAATAAATTTAAACAAATATATACCTTTATTTCTTCCTTCATTTTCGGACGCCATGTTAATTGACTTGTAACCAAACGCGAATGATTCATTCGCATATAACATGAAATATCCACGATTCGTATATCTTCATAGTCACGCCATAAATCTAATGATCCACTACGAGCATCTGGTATTTGCCCCAATAATTGAAGATTTTGTGTTGCATCCGGTGTAAGATTTACTTCCAATCGAACAAATTTTTCATCGATGTTAATATAAAATCGTCCGGTAGCATTAACATCTGGACTATCTTCAATTGTTCCATTTAACGTATAAACGGGAAATTGACCGTCAGTTCGAAGCCATAAGTAAACGGTCTTATATGGCGTTACTTTATGATAAATTATTTCTTTGTTATGAATATCAATTCCTCCAATTAATATTCCTTCTTGGAGTGGTAAATAGCCACGCTTATAATTGCCAAAATTTTTTGTTTCATATAGTCCTGGACGAGCACCGATTGAACCCAATGCGTCTAAATTAAGTTCAGATATTTCATGATGGCCAAATAGATTAATCGAATAATTACGATAACCAACAATCATTGTTTGATCTTTAACGGCACCTTCAAGTGTTAACAAGTGACTTGGATCATCACAATACTCAATAACCAACTTGGTTTTAACCAAATCAATTTCACTTCTATATAAACTGCCAGTAAATGTAACATCTTTCGAAAATGAAGGATGTCTTATTGATAATATTACGCTTTGATTATTCTTATCAATTCCAGTAAGTGGTTCACTATTCCACTTTAAACTAGCCCTCATCAGTCTTTCCTTACTATTATTATCCTCTTCTGCTATCGTTGATTCATCATTATAATCATTATTTCTATGATATTCATTATTATCGTCGTAACTCAATTGATCTTTGGTCCATCTAAATGAAAGATCAGAGTCAAAAGTATTATCCGTTACTGAATACCAGCCAGCTGCTGAAAGATTACGTTTCGGATAAGACACATCAATGTTAAAAATCTGAGATTCATTTGATGTTTTGGTAAGATTTTGTAATTTTAAATCGTATGCTATCCATATATTTGGTGCTAATTGCAATCTGGATCTTTGTTCCGTTTTCAGTTCCTGAATTTAATTTTAAATATATTAAGTTCAATTTTTAACAGGAAATTTATTTATAAAATTCTTGTGAAAATAATTAAATAGGTACCTTAAAATCGTATTCCGAGGATAATATTACGGTTCTGTTTGGATGAATTGCAATTATTTTGTAATCTTGACCCGTTGTTGTTGTTCGAACATGCAATTCTCCGGTCACATTTACTCGTCGACTATTTCTTAGTTCGTATATCTCAGCACGCTTCATGTTCTGAATGTTAGAAAAAAAAAATAAAGAAAAGAAAATATTATTGTAATCATATGCTTACATAACGTGGAGAACCAATTCCAGATTGTTCCAGTTGGTGAATGTAAGTTATTCCAATTGGTTTTAATTCATTTTCTAGTGAAATATCGACAACATCTTTAGTGAAACCAGCACGTGACTCTGATTTACACACATACTGTCCATTCAGTACTCTTTTCTTATTATAATTTACAACACAATGACCTGTCGTCGTTTGTTTTCTTTCCTTTAACCCATATTCAATATTTGCATAATGTCTTGTAGCTAATGGAACTTCCATTTCAATTGTACCTTGATGATCACGATCTAAATTCCTTGATATGAATGAACTTTTTAAATCAAAATAAGCAGAATCTTTTGGCCAGGTTGCTTTCACATATCGATTTGATTGTGCGCTAAATATACAAAGAAAACACATTAATTTAGTGATCATTTTTATGTAGTTATAAATTACCCTGAAGTCGAAAAGTCTAGATCAGTACGTAACCATGTTAAGTTTGTAAATGGTGTTGTACAATTCACCTGGCCTTTCACATTTGATAAACTTGAAAACGAAATATCAACATCAGCTACCTGCATACTTTCTGGATAGTTAATATTTCCACTGCAAACATAAATAGAATAAAAAAATCTATTTTATTAATTCAATAAAAACCTAAATAAAACTTACGCAAATAGATGATAAATATCTCGCCGATCGTATGATCCACTAGCCGTTAATGAATCGTGACTATGAATAGGATTATCGATTCTTGCTAGAAATTCACGTCGAATACCTTTTCGTAACATATGAAAATTGGTTTCAAATGTGTCGTTCTTAGAATCAATACCCCACTCTGCGCGTACAAGAGCTTGCAGATCAGATACATTTCTATATTGTCCTCGTGAAACAAAATATCTCTTAGACACTTCCGCTTCATATTTTACATCATAATTTACATCAAGATTTGATGTCGATAAACCAAGATTGCCATTATATCGGCCACTTAGTCGATGAATATCTCCAATTGGCTCAGGAAGCCGTAACGCTAATCCAGCACTAATGTCACCTTTGGATATCATTATTATTGATCCATTGGTTTCTAGTCTCCATTTCGAATCGACATTTAAGGTCGCACCAGCACTTAATCTTTGATTATTTTTTCCTGGATTAGCGTATCGTACTCCAACTTTTAATGATCTAGGTTCCGATTCAAGTTTCTTTGTTGTACTTTCCAACGATACTTGCATATTTTCCAATAATATAAAAGCCCATGAGCAAACCGTATGGCCTTGCAGTAGACTGAATTCATACGAACCTTGCACTAACCCTGACATTGGTTTCAGATTAACATCCCCTTCTATTTTAACTGAATCAATTCCTAAGTGATGCCATGGTGTTTTAAGATTAGTTTTTCCGAAAAGTCGACCTTCATAATCAGGTTTAACTGTCGCATCTAAATCGACTCGATTATTATCTAGATTATAAGATAGTATTCCAGGCGAAGCTGATATGCTTGTTAATAATGCCCAATTAACTTTACTGAATATTGACAAAGAACCACTAACTTGTAAAAATGTTTCACTTTCCATTACTTTAAATCTAAATGATTTTCCGTATCCTTCTTCCATATTTTTTAATGCATACGTAAGATATCCCAATGAATTTTTACTGGATGGAATTAAACGTAAATCAACTTCAATTGGTATTTCGGAATATATTGTCACGGTACCATCAACATTATATATTTCATAGTTTTTATATAATTTACCAATCAGATTATATTTTCCAGGTTGTGAAGTTGCAGATAATGTACCTTGCAGCGAAACATTACCAAACTTTTCAATAGGAGTCATTAATTCAACGCTCACAAACTCTCGTTTTTTTGATGCACGGGCATGAAACTCAGTTACCTCTCCCGTAAGAGTCACAAATGAAAAATCTATTGATGCCATTAAATTTGGTGCCTTTGTTAATAAAATGGATGTCTCTGCTAAATGAATAGGAAAAATATTTGTACGAATTTTTCCTTTTGCATTAATATAATTTGGTCGATCCGTATGCCACATTGTTTCTATTCGAAATTTATTTTCTGTACCATTATCATGGACCTCAAATCCGAAATCCAAAGAATTATCAACATCTGAAAGATCTTTTTTAAAGAACACCTTGCATGCATAGTTAGGTATTATTGGAGCTGACAGAGATAAACCAAATGATCCATCAAGAAAGTTTTCATCAGATTCAAGTGATCCAGCTATTGATATTGCTGTGTCAATTGTCTTAGCGGATATATTTCCACGATAAACAGTTTCCTCCAATTCAATATTTCCACGTAAATAAATTCTTGGCGCTAGCACAAATGGTGTTTTGAAGCTCAGCGTTATATCATGCGTTTTAAGTTCAGCTTCGTCGACCGTGGTTGTATAATTTGAATTATAGCCCAATTCTAACCATTGAGTATTATTTAAAACTGATACTTCAAGTCCAGATATGTAATACGATCCAATTTCTACTGAGTGTAAATACACTGATTTAATTTCTTTTGCAAATGAAAATGGTGTTAACATTTTTAATGTGTTCTTCATATTTAGCATGTCTGGATAATAAAGATGATCTCTGAGTTCAACATTTCCTTGTGGAAGATTAAGAATTCCATAGATCAGATAGTAGTCTTCAATTTCTTCAAAATCTAAGCTACCACGAACTGTTGGCCAAACTAATGTATCCAATTCCATGTTCCCAATGAAGTTCATATATTCATCATCTGCATCGTATTCACCAATTTCCTCAGTGGATTCCTCACTTGATGATAAATCGGATTCAGATGCAGATTTAATTTGTTTACTAAAAATATCATCGTCATCTATAAGACCGCTTTGTAGTACATGTGAACGTTGTAAGCCGAGTTGTCGCATCATTTTTGGTTTTGGTATTGCATTTATAACCTGTTTCATATAAATAAATAGCTGTTAAACCCGTATACATAATATATGTTATTAAAATTAGATAAATGAAATATTACTTACTATTCCTAATTTGTATTGCGCGAATTTAAATGAAATTTCTAAATCGAACACTTCTTTTTGAATAAACTTTGCAACAATACCGTTTTCTTCAAATTTTTCCAGTGGTGTGTAAAGTTTATAAGAATATTCAAAGTCGGTTAGCGAAACCATTCGAGAAACACCAACGTAACCGAGTACTACTTTATTCCATCCGACTCTAAAATCTAAAGTTTCCGTTTGCATTTTTCCTATGAGCATAATTTTTTCGACTGCTTCTAATGGTGTTTCCAAATTAAATTTAATATTAAAATCACCAATGGTATTAACAGCAAACATTAATTCAATGCCAAGTGCACCGTCGGGAGCTCTAATTTCAGCCACAATATGTCGATTTTTTTCGTTAATACCAAATCGTCCAACAATATTTCTGAATTTTTCAATTGGTGTTGAAATATTTGCGGTCAGCATACTATCCGTAATTTTTTTAATTGTTCCCTCAAGCGAGAGTGTAAATTTTTTTTCCTCTAGATCTAAGTCTGCAGCACCACGTAATTGTTTATTGGTACTCAGTGAAAACATTGTTGCCAATGCACCTGTTCTATAGCCCTCAAAAGGACTTCTAAGCGCTATCGAACCCGATATATTGCGATACTGGCTATTGAAATTAAATTGCCAACCTGATCGTACTGAAAAAATATTTGATTTTTCTTGTATTGGTGTATGCTTCACAAAAATTTCTGTATCTAATCGTTTATTATCATGGCTGTGCTTAAATAAAGCGTCTATTGCTGGAATATCCTTAACCGTACTATTAAGTCTAACTTTAAGTTCACAACTAAAGTTTGGATCGTCTAGTTCATAATCAGTCATAACTCCAAAAGCTAATTCCTGATTATCAGCCCATAATAATGAAGCGTTTGTAAGAAACAAGTTATTCACATAATATAAACCACCATTAATAGCGTTATTACGCCAACCTTCAAATGGTGTTCGTAATATTGTGTTAAGCCACATATTTTTAGTCCGACCAGGACTGAAACCTGAGTCAAATGTAAATTCGATTATATCATGAGAACTCCAGCCAACCCTTCCATTTCCTTTATATTCTGGTCCAGCAATTCCTAAATCGAATGTTCCACTGAAAGTTCTTTCCGGATAGGATACAACAAAACCACCATCATAGGTTCTATATTGAGGTGTATTGAATTCAACTGATACAACTAGCTGTAAATGTTATTTTAATGAATTAAATCTTTAGTAATTAAAATATTATTTTATATTTTTACCTTCTGGGTTGGATCACGATTTGCATCCCATTTTAATTCAACTCCAGTCTCTTTTTTGACGTCAGTAGAAAGTCCACGCAAAACTAAATGAATATCTCTAATTCTGCATCCAGTAAATTAAACATAATTAAATAAATAATCCACTATTGAAAAGTAAAAACAAAGCATAGTAAACTTACCGATCAATATGTAATTCAATGAAAAGTTGTTTAGATTGTTTAGACATTAAATTTGCAGTTAGAGAATAAATTTTCTCCCGGAACTTTAATTCAGCATAGGATACTTTTTCATCTATGCTAATTTCTGAATGCTTTATAGTAATTCCATATGGATGATTAGCATACTCAGCCTAAAATAAATTAAATGAAAATAAAAATGAATATTTATTAAAAGTTTATGGCAATTAAGTGCTTATCCTACCTGCAAATCAAAAGTTAATTCAGTTTCATCTCGCCAATATCGAAAGTCAATATTAGTTTCTTGAAAATGGGGACTTGTTGCCACTAATTTCAAATGATGATAGGTTTTCACAATTGTACTTTTATCTTGATAAAGACCCTTTAGTTTAATTGAATGGCCAGAAAACCACGTCCCTTGAAAATCAATCTAAAATTACAGAAAGCTGTTTTAAAATAAATTCTAAATTTGGTTTCATTCTAAATTTACATTGAATTCATTTGAAGCTCTTTCCAAAATCCGCAAACCGGCCGTGCATGAATCGAATGAAGGTATGGTAATATTTAAAGCTGCGTCAATAGCGTACAAATTTCCAGCTGGTAATAATACTGATAAAACAGCTGTCGATTCTTTTTTCGGGGCAAATCTTAGAACAACCAAAAAATTGTGTACTGGACCTGTTTTATATTTTTGTTCATGTCTACAATTGAAAATAATGAAAGATGAAATTTTATTTTTCCTGAGAACATATTTATACATTACTTTATCATAAATTTGTAATCTGTATTTGATATTGGTCGTGTAATCTCAATAGATGCTGTTGTTCTAGTTTCATCTGAATTTGCAATATCTGCAAATCGTGCAAACATCAAACGAGTGGCTAATGTATAATTCGGATCAATTAAATTGTGTGCATTATTGAAATCAAGTTTAAGCTCAATATGGCCAAGTAAAGAAACAAATTTAAGATTGGATTTAAAATTATATTTCGGGTAAGCAGTTGATTTTAATTGTATTAATCCTTCATATTCGGTTCGAGTTCTTTGACTTCGATCAGCTAATGCACCCTCAAATTCTATTGCTTCAATTTCACCATCTTGGAACTAAAAATATTTTTTAAAAAAAAGTAGAGAAATGCTAACATTATTGAATGGTAATTGATAAACATTTTCATACTCTATAGTCTAATTTTAAATTGGTTGAATAGGACACTTCCGTTTGAATAATGTACCCAGAAAGTTGTGTTTGGAGACGTTTAGTTTCAAATTTTAAATTCACATCATATTGAATAATACTTTTTTTATCAGTCATTTTAACCGTTCCTGTTAATCCTGCTATTCGGTCATCTTTTATAGTAAGTAAAAATCGTGGATAATAAAACCAGCCATGGTTAATTGCTGATCTATTCATGCCCATCTTAAATTATTTAAAAAAATATATATAAATATATACAGAAAATATAAATATATATAGAAAGCATTGAATTCATTTCAATGAATTTATATTCAAACCTCTAAAGCAAAACTCTTTTTTCCATCAATATTTAAATGAGCTTCTAAAAGCTTCTCATCATCCGTGTTTTTATAAAAACCTACGGCTGAATGAGCCGTATCACCATTTCTAAAAGACATAGAAACATTATATGTGTCTGGATCACGTGTCACATTTGCACTAAATATTCGTGGTATTATTGAACCGGGTGTTTTAAAAACAAAGGAACCAGCTGATGCATTTCTCGAATCGTCCCAACGATATTCAAATAAAAATATTTTCGCACTTGTATCAGCTTTATCCAAATGGATATTAATGTTAACCGGACCACATAGCCATAGACTGGGTAGTACTGTAGAAGAATTACTCACATCTGGTAAACTATAGTCACCACAAATCTTTAAACCAACTGCTCGATCAATCACAGGCCAAGTACAAGTGGCATTGGCATAACGTTTTTGAATACCTTTTTGCGGAATATCAACCTCATGCTTTAAAACAAGCAGCTCAGATCTAGCACTAAATATGTCATTTCGATCTTGTGGTAAACTGAATTGCAATGAAATCAATTTAGTTCCACGAACTTTTAACTTCGCTTCCACCGAAGAACTAGAATATAAATTGCTCTTCACACGAATTCCAGATGAACCATAAAAGTAATCAGATTGCATTGTAGCAATTACATCAAGTGAAACACTTGGCTTAAGTTTTCCCTCAATGTCGATATTTCGATTTTGCACAAAATCACCTCCGCTTAATGAACCTGACAGTCGCAGATCTACAGACGACGCACCGTATGCTTGTATGGCAAGCGGAAAACCTGAACTTAATGGAACCTCATACGAAGCCTCTAAAAACACTCCTGATTTTGTGTAAGTTATTTCTTTTCCAGAAAATAAGTCTCTAAATTGATTCATTGGATTTAATTGGTATATTGCAGATGAAATTTCATGAAAACCTTCTATCGATGTATATTTGATATCATTACCAAACATCTTTAGTCCAAATGCAGCACGGGGGTTATTAAAATCGTATCTGCGTTAAAATTCATTAAATGTAATTCAGATTTCTATGCAATTTTTATGTTTATAACTTACTTTAACTTGTAATTTAAATTGTTAACGTCATTCTGCAATTCCTTTTCAAGTGAAACTGCCCTTTTTTCCATATTATGTCTTGGGCTGTCGGACTCCTCGTTTTCAAACTCATAACCATGCTCTTCTTCTTCTTCTTCTTGTTGTTGAGCTTGAGCCTCTCGCCTAAGTCTAATATTCAATTTATCGAGAGATTCAACTGAAATTTTAATTATAAATGAATAAATATCACCAATTTAAAATTTTAATTTTAATGATCTTACAATCTTCTGGTGTGATCGTGTCCTTTAAGTATTTCGTTAAAAATCCAAATTTATTTAAAAATCCTTGTGTATTAAGCGGTCCTCTTGGGCCAAATATCGATTCAATCATATGCTCAAAACCTTGCATTCGTGCCGATATTTCAAAAATATTAATCGATTCACCAAACATATCAACAGTAAAATTAAATGATGCAGCTCTTGGCAAATATGATTCAGTGCCAAAAATTATATTTGCATCAGTATTCGCACCGAAATTGTATTCATCAAAAAATAAACTATTCTCAAAATTTCGAGAAAATTTCCGAATATCAAGTTTATATTTTGTTCCCAAGTCATTATCAACTAATAGACCTTGTGCTTCAACACGTACGGGCGATGATGATTTTGCAATATTTGTTAGATGTGACCAAACGTATGAGCCCACTTGATTTACTTCTTCATTCTTTAGGACATGTTTTATATGTTTAATTGAAATATAGTCGGGACATCGCATTGATTCAATATATGATGCAATACGAATTTCAGCATTTGCGGAAATATTTCGATATATATCGAGAAAGAAATCTCTGAAATTTAGTTAGAAAAATTATTGGTATAGTTTTTAAAAGGATTTATAAATAAAATATGTTCATTAAATACCTTGAACCCAAACAGTCCAATCTTCTATGGGAAAATATTGATTGCAATCGTATGCTAATTGGCAAATTTTCATTTAGAATTAATGATTTTAATTTGTAGCTAAATGATTTCGAAACAACGCCAATATTACCTAATCCCTTAAGTAACACAACAATCTATATGGACGGAAATCAACAAAACATTTATTTTTGCCACTATTCATTATTTGGAAAGTTATACCTTCTCTCGGACATTTCTTTTAGACACATCATAACTTAGTTGCTCAACAATATTCTGTTCAAGAAGGTTAATTATTTTTAGAATTACATGATTTTCATCACAATCAGGATGATTTCGGCAATATGTGTGCGCAACAGCAGATGATGATAATATATAAATGGGATCTGGTTGATTTTTTCCATATTCAATTAATGTATAAAATGTCTCAAGCATTTCTTCATCAGGCCTATGACATTTATGGTTCATTATTTAATTGAAAACATAAATTCTTTAATTCAATGTTGAAAATACTGACCTAGGTAAAAATGACAATGCAGTTAACCATTTTTGGGCAATATCTGCGTTAACAGATTTTTTAATAATCTCATCTCGCATTAATTGTACAGATGCTGTGCTGCCAATGTAAGTAAGACTTTCTAGCACATGATTTCTGAAAGAAAAAATATTTATAATGGATAAATACGAATGAATTAGGATGGACAAATGAAACAATGAATGATTCTGGATGGTTTTGTATTTTATTGAATGGAATTTTCTTATGAAATACTTATACAAATTTGTTTATAAATTATAAAAATTCTATCACATTTAACATACTTTCCGTTTGTGCATATGCTGGATGCACGCGCCAATAATTGCTGTAATGCTGAATGTGACAAATGTTTGGCTGTATGTAAAAACTTGGTGAACACATCAATAAAATCTCGTTGAATATCCGGAAAACCTAATTTACACATTTGTTTTAATAGATCTCTAGATGCTTTAATTTCACCATGCGTAGGTTTTGGCGTTGGATAATGATTGAACAGTAATGGTTGTCGATCTATAATATTCACGTCTTCATCAAAGTTTAGTGAATCAAATGATTCTTCATCGGCAAGGGTCATTTGTACTTTCGATGTAGTCACAGCACCACTTCTGTTATTAGAAAATGGTATAAGTTCATGGCGTTCATAGCATAAAACATCTTGATAAACATTATGATCTATTGTTATCTGTGAATGGGAAATGAAAGTTATAAAAAAGTAATCATATAGAGGTTGAATGTCATCATCAAAGTGTTATCTTAATCATATACATACATTACAATAGCTAGTTGAACGAAGTAATGGCCAAACGGCATACTGTTGTCGAAAATCATATGGTGTCGTTTGTAAAATTGAATTGGTTTTGTATCGATTTAAACAGGTTGAAATATCTTTTTTCTTTTGAATCAACAGACTGGTTCCATGAGCCCCATTTAAATAATAGTTCACATCACACGTACCAGAAACATCAGACTCGGTGGTTTTATAGTCAATATCAAAGCGTTGCATTGTATTTTGAATTGACGAAAGAATACCTCGTTTAAAATTAAGTACCCAATTTTCTTCTCCTTCCGCTGGACATAACTCATTAATCATACCATCGTGAAATGCAAATCTATAAATATTATGAACATACATTATTTATTTTATATTTGAAATAAAAATGACGTTAAATACCTTAATTTATTCTTTTGAATTTCATAAGCAAAATCAAATGATTTTTTATGCAATTCAATTGTTTCTGGTTCAGAATAATCATTGTCAAAATCATCGTTTGCATCATCGTTAATTTCAGGTAAAGGTTTTTCACGCAATTCAATTTCTTGAATTGCTAATATACCTTCACATTTCTTTGGAAACGTTAATATTACGGAGGCTGTAATATAAACATCTGAACTATTTTCACCAGTTCCAGAAAATTCGGTTCGCACATGCGAATGATAATCGTATTTATATCGAATTGCTGGTTGAAAAAAAAACTTGTTATTTTCCACATCGCATTCTGGTCGGCCACATATTTTTGGATCTTTTAATGGATCTACAGAATGATTAAAATAAATGGAGTTTGAGTCAAGAAATATATATTATATATGAATATAATGTATGTACTGAGTACTTGTATGCTTATATACATGTGGTTGGGTCACCCCAATATATAAACAAACAAAAATATAACTGTTGTTCAAATACACTCACTTCGTCTATCTGCTAAACAGCAATCTATTAATAAAAATATGATAGTAGAAGCGATTAGCCAAATATTTTGATTATTCATCATTGTTTTTGTTTGTTATCACTTATCGCACAGCGTCATTAAAATTATACACTTTGAACTTTTTCTACTGGCAATATTTCATTTTCTAAAACATTTAATAAACCAATAGAATTAATTTTTATTTATTATGAGATCAAAGGTTAATCGTTTGTGTATGTAATTTTTACAATTCAAAATTAGTGCCAATGTATGAATGAATTTCGTGAACTGAACTTAGTTTAAGATTAAGTGATTTTCATTTTATAAATCCCATTACAGAGTAGCAATCACTTCCTTTAATTGGAGTTAAATGCTCAAGTGAAGTTAAAAGAGTATGTAGATTTTTACAAACATTTATACATCATTATAGGTTATAGCTATTTTTGATTATAGAATATTATTAGATTTTATAATAATTTAAAATCAATAATAATATAATTGTGATCAGTACAATTAGAAGTAATCTTAATATCTCAATAAAAATAAAAAATAAACAGCTATAAATTTAGAAAATCAGCTTTCATGTGCTAGGAATTGCACAAAAGAAGCAAAAAATAATTAATTTATATGCCTCCATATTTTTTGTCTCAACATTTTCCGTCTGTACGAATAGAATAAGCATATGATCCAAGCTATATCCGTAACAGCGATTAGTTGTAGAAAAGGCTCTTTTTAAGGTCAAAATAAATTTATAAAAGATATATTAATATATTTAATTTCGAAATTGATTACAGAAAGAAGAAATTTGAAGGGTATCATCCAGAGATTGGTCTATTGTATGCAGGCCCGCGGGTAGGCATTAAAATGCTTACTGAAGGTTCCAGCCCGCAAAAAAAAACGGTTTCCGCTAATTTTTTGCGCTATATATCCTTTCCAAATCACATCATAAGATTGATGCGGATATAAAATTTACTTTTAACTAAGTTATGTTCCCATAGAAAATTATATATCTATCATAATTATTTTTTTTTTAAATTTCAATTTTAGGAACGCAAGTATTACTAATATATCACACTCTTGATTAAATTCTTAGCTTTTCCCATCTTTGAGATAAACGGCGTTTATCAACGCGAAAAAAAAACATGTCAATCCCTGCCCACGAGTACATATAATCTACGGATACGTCTTATGAGAAATATGAGCAGACTCATCAAAATAGTAAAAACAAATAGTGGAAATATTCACATTATCTTCGTCTCAACTAATTGCCCAAACAAAATACTTTAAGATTATATTTAAAAAAAACGGAAATTATTTAAAAGAAAAAAAAAACATGAGATTTTATTTAAAATAAAGAACATAGATATTATTGTAGCGGTTGGCATAAGGCAAAACATGTTGACGACTAATTTCTTATCTGTTGAAAAGCCAAAGGTCAAAGGTGGAATGAAACGTACAAAATGTTCCATTTTAATATATATAATTAAATGGAAAATCAAGTAGCTAATAAAATATTAAATTAAAGTTTATTTAGAAGTTTTGATATTATTTTAAGCTATTTTTGGTAACTAAATTCCAAAATTATAATAATTCCATTCACAGTTTTTTTTCTTTATTTCTAAATGTTATTCACTGATAATCCAATTAATCCAAAAGTTAATCCATATTTTATAATTTGAGTTGTTTTTTTTTTTTAGAACTTTAATTATATTTAAAATGTTATTTAGATGTACCTTAAGCACGTATATGGTGCGCACACTTATTCACACTGAAGGTAAAGATATTACAAATTGTGTGTGTGTGGTTTTTTTAAAAAACTTTTCAAATAAATTTACAAATATTTAAATTTCATCTAAACCATTCGAAACTAAATCACAAACTGACGAATATCAATTGTTCGATTATAGAATTATCTGTATTGAATAGAAAGAAGTCTGAGTGTTATCATACAATTTTTGGTCAAAGGTCATCAACGATGATAATATATATTATATATAGTAAAATAGTTGATTCCCACTCCACTTGGTTTCATTTTATGTTGTTTGTTCTTATATTTTCCGGAATGAATAATACATTACTTCAATTATGTTGCATTTATGGTGTTATCTGTACATGAATCATTTATGTAAATATGCAAAAACTATTTGGTCTTTTTTATATTACTTATACGTTGTTATGTTGCCTTGAAAATCTTAAAATTTCTGTACCAATATCGATTTTTCTATTTTACAAATACATTTAAAAAATACTTTTTAAAAATATAGCTGACTTATTATTTATATTTATTCCTTTTCTGGTTAGTTTTAACTTCATATATAAAGATTTTTCATTATTTCATTTTCTCTTAAATATTTTCTCTAAAAATAATATATATATTTCTAAGTTGTTGAATAATTCTATCTCACAATAAACAAAACAAAACAAAATACTTTTAACGAATAAAATTGAATTGAAAAATCAAAAATGATTTTAACAAAATTGTAATATTGCGCATTAAATAGATTTTTAAATAAACTTTAGTAGCGCACTTTTACCATCATGTCAAAAACTTATTATTCATGCTGCTTGTTCTTAAAGTACTGCTACAATAGTTGTTTTCTTTTGGTAATTTTTTTTTGCTCTTGATCTGGATAAGTGACGTTTCTGCTCTATATAGATCATTT
>JAABKK020012507.1:0-22122 GCA_011634745.2 Catotricha subobsoleta
CTCTATGTAATTCAATGTCACTTTTTCCGTTATCCCCCCCTCCCCACCTCACAGTGACATAATATAATTATGTCCCCCGCAAGCCCATCATAGAAAACTTGCTCACAATAAAACACTGTATTTAATATTTAAGAAAGAATAATTTAAGTATAGTCTACTGACTAATCATAAAATATTATCAACGTGAATAAATTAAAAAAATATTTATCATTATTTATTTCCAAGTAATATTATAGATAAGCCAAACCAATTCAGTTAATGATAAATTGTATGAATCACTGTCTTTGTTTTCTCATTCAAAATTCAATATTGATTTTTGCTTATAATAAATATTCTCGCGTAACTATTAATTATAATTCAATGCGCCGCTATTAGCTATTATAAAATTAATATCACTTATATGATTTAAGACTTTTACAAATTACAAGTTTTCATTTCATTTGGAATATACAATTTAAAAATTTATTGCATTGAATTTATTGCTATTTAAAATGTATGCTATATATTCAGTTGGCAGTAACAAACAATTCGAATCGATTATATATTTTACCTTTATCAAATATTATTATATTTTATAAAATTTATAAAAGATATTTTTGCTTGTCAAAGGAATACATTAATAATATAAATTGTATGCAGCATGCATAAATTACACTGACTGCGAATGTGTATTTTATCTGACATTTATAATTGCTCTATTAAGTCGTGAAATTAAAGTGAAAAATTTATGTTTTAAAATAATATATAAGATATGTATAGTTACAAACTAGTTAGATTGTAGGTAGAGGTAGGTGTCTACTGCTATGTGTCACGACTTGTTAGAATATATACGCAAACGGTTTTTTCTTTTCTGTTTTTTTTTCTTTTTTTTTTTAGAGGTAATAAGGAAAACATACATAATATTTAATGGTATGTACTTTGTAAGTATTTAAAAAAAAAAAAAAAAAACAGAATTAAAGGTCATTAAGGCTATGAATTCTTTTTAAAAAATATTACCGACGAGTTTTAATTATTTTATCCTCTCGCAATGAATCCCGTCGCTATAAAACATAATTAAAAAATATGTAATGAAACATGGAATGAAATGTAATATGAGGATATTGCTCATTTAATGCTTATTATAAACAGAGATCAGTTCAGAAAATATATATTTTTGACATATTTTTTATTTTGAAAACACATTTAAATTATTTCAATTTAGTATAACTGAAATGATGCATCATTTATGTGCTAGTTCAAAACTAAAATATTTCAGACAAATAGATATATAAAGGTATTCAAAGAGTTTCTGTAAGTCAGGGGTCATTGCCACTGACGAGTGCCCATTTTAAAAATGATTATATGAAATAAAAAAAAAAAATACAGAGAAGTAAGAGGATTTAATTCAATTTTGCGTCGGTAGCAAATTAAAGTATACATTTCTAATGAAAACAATTTAATGTTGAATCAATTTCAACCAAAAATTTTATTTCTCAATATTTTATTTCGGTAACGAAAACTATTATTTTTACATTAACCACTTTTTCTGTTATATGATTCGATTACAATAAGTTTAAAGTGAGCTACTTCCATTTGTCCCTTCTTATTCTCTTATTTAAAAAAACAGAAAAAAAAACTTATTAATAATTATAAAAGCTGCTAATGCAAAAAGCAAAAAAAAAATACTGTTAATTTTTAATCTACCCTTCAAAAAGTGGACAGTGGTTTTTTTTCCTATAAAAAAAGAACGTATCAAACTGTGCCTATTGCAAACCGTACACATTATTTATAATGCACACTGTCATTTCAATCGATGTAAATATTCTCTGTGTGTAATTGGTGTTTTTTTTTTTATTATTTTAAATTCCGGTTTACAAAACCGACTATAATTAAATTAAAGCATAAAATGGAATTATCAGTAACAAAAAATGCTAATAGAAAAAGTGAACTTATTGGATTTTGGTTTAAAAAAAAAAAACGTTTTTGAATAAATCAAAAATAATAATAAATAAATATATAAATATTTTGTTCAACGAGAACTTACAGTATACTAAACTCCAGAAGAATTAATATTATAATGTCGGTCACACTGTTTCTCTTTGGTTGAATGTTTGAGCATATGGTATAGATTCTGAACTGAATAATAGAAAACATAACATCAACATTAATTTCTTGTATAATTTGCCATAGATACCTTCCATCAACATAACAAAGAAACAATTATTTATATGAAATGATGATTCATATAAATAGCAAAGGTTTTAGGTAGATTTTGAACGAAATCAAATTAAGACATTAGGATTTAAAATTTATCTGTGTGTAAGCACTTTGTTACCATTTATAACATGAGCTTGAGCATATTAGTATTGAATATCGTTGAATATAAGGTATCTATCTCTGGGTATAATATACACATGAGAGATAACATATAACATATGGCGGAACACTGTATACGTGTATTACGTAACGTATGGTAGATAATAATTATATAAATCAGCTATGCAATATTTCAAACACACATGGATGTTATAAATGTATATATAAATGTATAAAGTATAACAAGAAACCGACTATTGTACAATCATCATTTCTATTACAATGAAATCATTGTGGTGGTAATGCTCTGGTAAAATATTTAGAGAAAATTCATGTGCTCTGGGTTACCCTACCATCAAGCTTATATTCATTTATATGACCTGATACCAATATATATGCTGTATGCAATAGTCTAACCATCTATTATTCGAAAACTATGCGATGCCCACACACCACACCCCACAAAATTATTCTGAGATGAATTGTGTAATTTTGTATAATTATTAAATTCAAAATTCCAAATGAAATAATTAATATTGAATATGAGAATGGATAGAAATACGCACGAGTCGAGTTCAATATAGAAAATATGTTTGAAAAAGAATTCAAATGCTTCTTAGGGGAAAGAAAATTGAAATTTTTAATGAATACCATGACCTATTCGGTTTTTAATTAAGATATGGTTTCGTTTCGGAAAATACAGCTAAAACTCTGAATGATAAAATAGAAATTAATTTATCTGTGACATTATAGAATACATGGGTCATTGTAAAATACGAAGAATTATTATTCGTCGTTAAGAGTTTTGTAAGATAAAAAGTTTTTAAAACATTCATTTTCACTAAAATATTTGAATAATTAAATTTCTCTGCTGTGCTATAATGAATATATTAATTTTTTAATATGCAACTGTACAATCTTGATTGCAGGAAGGTAAGAATAGAATGATGATAATAAGCCTATACATCAGAATTAGATTTACGTATTATGTAAAGCAACGTCACAACTTTTTATTTATTTATTTATTTTAATTAATGTAATAGGAAAAATAAGACAAAAATAATGAAATTTAATAAATTAGCTTTTTGTGATGTAGACCATTTGATTTTAATCGATTACAATATAAATAAATAAAAGCAAAAGCTCAGCATGGCTCCATCATATTCAGAATATCCAAAAAGATAATTAACGATGAACTTGTCAAAATAAATAATAATAAGAAAAAAACCATTTTGAAATTGGTCTATTGTTTTTCTTTTTTTTTATTTACTTTTTCGAACGTTAAATATTCCTGTGAAATCCATAAATTAGTTTTTCAACCTGTAGCACAGAAGAATATTATTTAATAATGCTCGAATTTTAAGAATACATATAAATCAAAGGTCTTGAACGATTCACATAAAGTTAATTTAAAATGGTTTTTTTTTTTTTTTTTTCATTTTCAATAACCTGTGTTATATTTTAATAGAGGGCTGAAATGTTTTTAAAAATTTATGCACAAATTATTATTTGGACTTTTTGTTATCATTTTTCTTATAGATGCCTAATTTTAATTTTTTTTTAATAAAAAATAAAATCTGCTTTTGACTAATTTTATTTCAGTACTGACGGCTGAGGTTAATTGAAGAGTCAGCAAATACAAAATTTTGTAACGTCTGGCATATTAATTAAGAATTTAAAACCTTTGTGAAAATATCCATTTTATAGAAGTTTTTTTTCTTCTCACATTTAAGGAATATTCAAATGAGAATTATATACTTTTTTTTTATCTTTTTCTCATTTTTTATGAAGGAAGAAGGATAGACAGCAGACATTAACCAACCATTTGGCTACCCCAGAATATACCTACATTCAACGTACATAACTTATTCATTCATTGTGCTGAAGGTAAATGGTAAATAGTATTATATTCTTGTACTTACAAATAATACTATAGAATTCTGTGACACAAAAGTGTTCTTTGTCTCATGAAAACTTGGTTTAAAATTAAAAGCCATAAATTGCACTGGCGGCCAAATTTGTTTGCCAGAAGAGAGAAACGAAATGTACTTTAAGAATGCGATGATTTATTTGCTTTTTTCTTTTCTATTTTTTTTTTTTGTAGTAAAACTTATGTTCGAGCCTTATTTTACAAAATGATATCGATTATTATGGTGAAATAAAACTGAAAAATAACTCTAAACGAATTTAGGTATATTTTACACATGTGTGAATTTCTTGTAATGGTTTTTGTAAATTTTTGGTTATTTTCATTTATAAAATCTATACAAATACTAGTATTTAAATGACTTAAATTGGCAGGTGAACGAAAAGACACGTTTTTTTTCTTTTAAATAAATATTCGATAGATGAAAAAGTACCTATATGTATTTATTTACTGCTATTTCAAAAACTATCGTTAGGTATAAATTGGTACTTTATAATACAGTTGACTGACCATGCAATGGTTTGATTTGAAAATGTACGCAATTTAACCCATACAGCTCAAGTAAAGTACATTTACATAGCATTGCAAATTTCAGCCGCGACAACAACATTTAGTTTTGCCTCTAGAATGGATATACCGATATTGAGTACATTTTTTAACTATTTAGACTTGAATTTTTGTGTTTATTTGAGAATGAATGAATGAATTGAATAAATTACACTTCCAGTCGATATAATTATATAGTTTTTTTTTTTGATGATATGATTTTATTAAACATATCCATTTCGTTGTCAAAATCTAACTGCATTTTGCAATATTTTTCCGATAAATTTCGAAATTTAAATTACCTCAAAAAATGACAATGCGAAGCGCAAAATCTTTAATCAATCGAATGATAATGTTCTTAAACTCGGAGAAAGAAACGATAGATGGAAATATTACTGCACCCATTATTATTATGTGGTAACCGTTTAATATTGTGTCATAGTTATTAGTTGGACCGAAAACTCTTATCATAAGCTTACATCTTAGTATTAAGTTTCAGAAATTAAATTAATTTCCTTATAGATATTAAGCTCAAACATTTTACAAAATGCTAAGACCATGACGGAATACTGGAATTTTTAGAGGAAGATATTAGAATATGGAAATAAAACGTGTCAAAAAATTGGTGAATATTTTACTAATTTGCTAATATTGTAAAAACCTGAAAGTATTTTTAAATTATTATTAATTGTAATTTTTGCTTTGCAAAACAATTCAAAATCTTATTATTCACAAATTTTGTTTCAAATCATTTCTAGCTAACAGAAATTTCTAAACCATATTTAACACAATCGTGTGCATGCCGCTTGCCGATATGGATGAAATTATAACAGCAACATTCAAAGTTATTAATTAATACCAATTGAACTATTGTCAATACTGTAGTTCTCATTGTGTTCATGAAAGTGGCAATATTTCAAATCAAATAAATAAAAATAATAATTTAGAATCCAAACGCAGGTCGAAACAATAGTGTTAGAGGACTTGCGATGCATGTGAACTTGTTGTGCCAATAGAAAAAATGTAACAGTGAAATTATTGGTAATAAATAAAATATTTCGAAATGTACAGATACAAACGGTTATAAACAAATGACATAAAGTCAAACCAATGATTACGAAAACTTCTGCTATTCCAACAATTTTAAATCACAGGAGTTGCAAGGTAAATCTAATAATTAAGATACGCAAATATTAACCATAAGTTGGTAAAATAGTGAAAATACATATGCGTAAATTTTAAATATAGAATTGCTCAATTCGTGGCAACAAATCAAATAAATTCAATTAAACGAACAATTATAAACCTGTATAAGCAAATAATCAATTACAGTATTATCCTTCTAAGTGGGCCATTTTCTAAGTGAACCACCAAAAACGTCTATTTCTTAATTCTTTCATGACAATTTAGTTTTTTCGACATTTTATCCTTCTACCTGAACCAAAATACATAGGTATTACAAATTTTATCTTTTAAGTGGACCATTTTTATTTTCCAATTTGTAAATTTAATGTTGAACATTTGATTTAATCTACAGAAAAAAAAATTGAAATAAAACAAAGTTGGACAATTCATCAGTACCATTAATCAATATCGCAGGCTGGCCGATTCATCAAAATAACCAGTAACCAGATTTTGTTCAAACTATGAGTTTTTACTGTGCAGCAATGATATGAGAGAGTTATTTAATATGTACCTGACATCTTAGTCTCTCTAATCTACATCTATACACATTATAATTATGCTTAATACATATTATAATTATTTGATTAGTTGAACTATTGAAAATGAAAGAAGAAACCTGTTTTTAAAGATATTTCTTGTTCTTCTGTTTTTTTTATTACATATTTATTTTTTCTTCTTATAACTTGAGTTAAAAGTTGAACCCAGAATGTATTATATAAATATATTATATATTTTGAATGGAGATTTTCTTGGCTTTAGCGCAAGCTGTAAGATGATATTTTTATTCTTTAACATAAATAAAAATAAAAAAATAGGTAACACCTAAGATGGTGCTTCTTCATCACTTGAATGAAACAAACACCATATTTACCTTTATTGGTGGTGTATGTTTTGCTTTGGTAATAAATTACATCTTTTATATTCTGGAGTATTGTCTGGTTTCATGAGCCTCAAATCATTATATATATTCGGTATTATATGTATCGGTGAATTTCTTAATTGTTCGTTTTTGTGTTTCTTATTCTCTACAATTCAATTAATGTATATGTAAAATTTTTAAACTGGATGTTTTTCAAGATATATATTTTTCGATTTGTTTCACTTAATTCCTCATCAAAATATCTTTCTCAATAATAACAGAAAAATACACCGATTTTAATGAATATTGAAATGAATATTGAACAATCATATTGTTAAAAATAAGAAAATCTTTTCGAAAAATAATTGAAACTAAAGTATTTAAATAAATATTAATATAAAATAAAGAAAACAATGTATTGTTTTGAAATGTGTAGAATGATCAATATGAAATATAATAAAAATGACCTCAAACGAGATGATTTATAACAAAATATGGTAAATGTCACATCTTTACATTTATTTTATTACATGTAATTTATTTGCTATTCATTATCCCATTACATCTATTTACTACTTTTTGCCATTAAAATGCATCTAGCCTTAGTTAACAATTTGAAAAAAAAGAGAACTATGACAACACTATAACTATAATATTATATCAAATGCTATTTGGTAATTTCTTTAATTTTATCAGTTTCTAGTTTTATTAAACACTGTACATTATTGCATAATGCATTTATAAACACTCTTAGTTATCGTATATAAATTTCATATTTTATGTTGATAAAACAAAAAAAAATTAAAATAAAAAAAAAACGAGACGACAATTTTTCTCTGTCAGTAGAACTAACGTAATCACCAGATTATTTTATTATTATTATTATATTTTTGTTTATCTAAAAATGAATACGCTTGATGCAAAATTAAATGAAATTTTTAATATTTAGAATGCTTTATAAGTCGGACAGTTTCCGGCAACCTATCAAAATATAACATATAAAAGGAAAAAAATAAAACAAAAAATATGTCCTGGAAATATAGAATATAAAAAAAATAAAAAATATTGTGTAATTGCTGTAAATGGTGTACTATATTTTACAAACTCCATTCATCTTAAAAGAAAGATTAGTCATTTCGCATGAAACAATAAAATTTGAGTAGAAAATGGTTTAATGAGAAATTGAACGCAAATAGATTGATATCGCGCTAAATGCATAATTAGTACTTACATGTATGTATAATTTATATTAGATTGGCAAGAAATTTATTTAGACTGGTTATAAGCCAAGTATTGGTTTTCAGTATTTTATCAGCGAGAATATTTAAATACCTAATATCTACATTTTTTTTTTTTCTTAAATAAATATAACATTTATGTCAAATGTATTTTGTATTTTGTATTTTATTTACTGAAATAACATCACGAATATCAATTTCCTATATTTCACAATAAAATTTAATTTTTAATATTTTCGAAAAAAAATAACCAAACAAAATCAAATTCAAAAATTACAATATAAAAATATTAGAATCATTTAAATTGTTTAAATGAAAAACTTAAGTTTTTATTGTTTCCATGCTGATAACTTTCATATTTTCACTATTTTATGCATTTTGATTTATGGCAATTTCTCAACTTATAACTTATGACAAAATTCTTTGCTACATTTAATTTAGTCCCACCTTCCGATTGTGGCTAAACATATTATTTAATTTGTTCATAGGTTATATTACATAATAAGATTGTCCACGTCTAAAAATGACTAAATTGAATGTAACATCAGTTTAGCAAATAATTGAGAACAATTAAGTAATTTAAGAAGAAGATTTACGAGTGACCTGAAATTTGTATTGAAATTAAAATACGAAATCTACAAAAAGGTATTCCTTTTTCTTCAAAATACGTCTGTTCCGTGTCCATAAGATTAAAATTTACTTCACTGGTAGAAAATAACCTAATACACGGTATATTCTTATAAATTTCACAAATCACATCAAAATCATCTCAAAATACTAACAACCATTTATCCGTCCACTAATTACATCCAAATATTAAATTTATTTTCAAATTCGGGCCTCGTAAAAGTTCAGCAAAATTCTTTCTAATTTTTCATATGTTCATTAAGTTGTTAATTCAAATTTGAAAATAAAATTTTTCATTTCAAAAAGACAAAAAAGAAAGGAAAAAAAACAGAAAACCTCACAAAATAGCAAAATATATTTTATATATACTTATCTGTAAAAATAAAAATAGTCTCGTTAATTTGTTTG
Organism: Catotricha subobsoleta; assembly: GCA_011634745.2. Taxonomy (NCBI): domain Eukaryota; kingdom Metazoa; phylum Arthropoda; class Insecta; order Diptera; family Cecidomyiidae; genus Catotricha; species Catotricha subobsoleta. The sequence continues at coordinate 9,086 of JAABKK020012507.1, forward strand.
GAAGTTTAGAAAGTATAAAAACAAAACAAAAAAGAAAAGTTTTTGCAAGTTTTACCACACATTGACATATTTCACACATTTATTGTCTGAAACTCGAGCAGAAACTATTTTTTTAACGTCCATGTTTATTATTATTTATAGAGAGACAAAAAAGTTCTGACATAACGTCTGACGAAAATAAAAATACATGAAATTCTCATTCATTTTGATTTTCTTTTCTTTTTTTTTTCCTTTTTCTCTAATATAATTAAAAACAAAGATACTTATGTCATATAATTTTTTTTTTTTTTGTTTCGAAAATTTAGTTTTGCTGTTGTTTAAAAAGTGCTTTTTTTTTTTTTTTGATATTCAATCACTCAAATAGTTTGAAATATTTTTAAAATTTTACGTTAAATTTATAAAGATTTAGCAACCGGACCTAACTAATTATTTAATATTTTAATCTTTTCACAGAACTGTTGTTTGCGAAGTTTGTAAATCTCTAATAAACAGAATAACTAGTATTTTTGTGGATTTTAAACACAAATAAAAAGAATAGAAGAAAAGAACCGGGTAGAGGTTTTTTGAATTTTCACAAAATTTTATATTTATTTCTTATAACGTAAATATTATACAATTTGTTCAAATATAAAATTTTACCTTTTTGAAAATTTTTTCATTTGGAAAGAATTCTTTATGTTGTTTTTTTTTTTAAAGAACAATCAATAAGTTTATTCAAACTGAAATGTTGTTAGGAATTTCACCACAAAAAAACATTAACAAGTATTACACAAACTATAACACTTAAACGTGAAAATGAATATCCATTACATTTAATAAATTTAACTTTTTCATAAATTTTTATTATTGTGAAATTATATCTGTGTTCATATAAACACTTTTAAGGTAAACCATTTTATTACAAAATATGCTGTTTGTTACTTATATTAAACAATTTCCATTATCAAAAAGGATTGTAAATCCAACAAGGAAAATAGATTAAATTGCCGATCCCACACATACATTTGGCTTGATTCACAGTAGAACGTAAACTAAACGTAAATGGAAAAGCACATTCAATGGATATGAAAAGTGATTTCATTTTTTCATTTTATGCTGGTTTTACTTGTTCTACGTGTTGATTCTCCAACATTTGATTTTCCCTCTGTATTATGATTTTGGTGCGCAGGTACAATAGAGATTGAAACGGGAACGAAGAATTTGTGGGGAAAAGTTTTTGTGTTTACTGCAAGCACTTGGCAAGGTAAAAATCAGTGAAATCATATAAGACTAAATATTTACAGAAAAATGTTATAAAATAGATGCAATTATGATAATTTTAGTGGCTGAATAAAAATATCAAATATTACTTTAAGAAGCTACATTAAGTGCTTTATTCGAAATGGTCATTCATAAATTTCGTTGTTTAACAACAATCGAGTTTATGATTTCAATTTTACATCAAAATTTACAACAAGGCAAAAAAAATATTAATTAAATTATAAGGTCACGATAATTTTCTCAGTAAAATTGGAATTTTAAAGATATTTATTTAAAACAAAATATTTGGTGGCATCAGAGGACAAAGCAATTCAAACTAAATGTTTTAGAGTTGATTGTTACAAACATTTTCAGGAAAATAAATGTTTGTCACATTCAATTGTTTGCAATGTTTGCGTTTAAGTTTCTCAGAATATTTGTTATATATCTTTTATTCACCCTTGCAGGCGACTATATATCATATACTTTGAATAAAATAATAAGCTGTTAAAAAATGTTTAGAATAAAACCATAATTGACAACGCAAGGCACTAACAAATTTTATCCATTGATTTTAAGAAGACAAAAAACTTGAATATATCAAAAAAGTGTCTGAATGGAACTGAACCAGTTGAAAAAGAATAATATTGGTTTGTCTACTCAATGAATTTTTGATATCACTAAAAATAAATAATAAATTATGTTTACAGCGAAAATCATGAAAATAGGGGAATCCTTATTTAGTTCCATTATATTGATTAGAGTGTGCGTATGATCATCAACGTCTCCACTCGTCTATACTTTAGTACTGTTGATATTTATATACATTTTTTTTTTTAATATTATTATTTATTTAAATAAAAAAAGAAAAAACGAAAGAAGTACAAAAAAAAAAAAATTAGACCATTTGGAATAAATTCTACAAATTCTCTATGACTGGATTAATATAAAAATCTATATATAGAGAGAATAAAATTGTAGTAGCCCACAAATAGTATGTTGATGGTAGATGGTATAGATTGTGATTACAATTCACGACTTTCAGTGTATAGAAAACATTTTCATGTTTTGTAGAAATATCGCATGGGAATAAATTCAGTCGTATATATGCCATAGATAAGTTAATTAAAAGCTTGACTCAGACAAAACTTTTTCATTATGTTTTTTTGTTTTTTGTTTTTTTTTTTTGTTAAATAATAAATTTATATTTAAATCAGTCTGATTTTTATAAACGTTTTTTGTTTTTTTCAACTGATAAATAAGCATTACATTGTTTTTACCGCAATATCATTTAAATAAAATGAAGGTAAGGCATAAGTAATTATGATTTTACAAATTTTCTATGTATTTCGAATGTTTGTCTCATCTTCTCTTTAATTAATATTACAGAACAGCAAAAACCAAAAAATAATAATAATAATGTAGAGATTATTGAAGTAATATAAATAAATGGTTAAATACGAATTTTCAATTTTCAATTTAATTGATTATAATTTATGTCGCTCTCGACTTATTAGCGATCGTATTTAATGTTCGAATAAGAACATTAAATCGTATATGTGGTGCCGTGTGTTGTCTAGGGTACCTGTACCTGTACCCATACCATTCCCATTTAATGTGTCTACTTAAGCAGCATCTGGATAATAAATTTTAATTTTGAAATCAGTAGAAGATTTGTGTGCTAGCGTTAACTCCCATTGTTGCTAATATTCTGATTTATAATTATTATAATGAGGATAATCATGATGTTTGTCTTTCTTTTTCTTCTTTTTTTTTTTTGTCTGTGTTGCGTTGCGGTATATTTAAGTATTAATACATAAGCTTTGATATAAAACATATGTAGACACACAGAAAATTGTCAAACAAATTATTTTTTATTTTTAACGGAAAAATAATTTATGACACACATTGTCGTTTCACATGGTGGTTCAAAGAGATTAAGAATTTTATTTTATATGTTTTCAGTTTTATACATATTACATTTATTTATTTTATTTTTATTTTTATTTTTGTTTTTTTTTGTTGTTTTGTACGCTCTTTCCTTTCCTTTCATTGATTTATTGAATGATATGGTGAAGATTTCTTATAAGGGCGTATATAATCATCATAAATTATAGAAAATATGTTGTTAAGAAAATGTGTTGAGTGATAATATGGTAAATATGTATTTTGAAGATTTATTCAAAATATTTTCTATTTTAAATGAAATATTTTCATGTAGATAATCTGTTTGGTTATTTAACAGAATATAAATGTCACATTAAATATTAAAAATTTAAAAGTCATCGCAAATGAAATTGATGAAAAGAAATATTTTTTTTTTCTTCATCAAATTAAGCTTAAATTCGGGGTATAATTAACTTAATAATATAACGTTATCTCTGTTACACCCTGAAATGATATGTAATAGAAATGACCTGGGAATAAATGATTTTATATAAATTGAACTTTATTTCAAATTTGATTTAAATCATACAGACAAAAGAAAATATATTTCATGAAAAAATAAATAAATAGAAATAATAAGTCATTCATAGTAACATGAAGACAACGGACTACTATAAGTTTTTTTTTCTTTTTCAAATAAGCAGTTGACCACCCATCTTTTCATTGCCTAATCTATTGTCCAATTTATATTGAATTACATCGAACTTATAAATATGTAGCTACTTTCATTAAAGATTGAGATGCTATTCCTGTGGGCTGTGGCCAACTGAAATATAGACAATATAGTACATATTTATTCTCTTTGTATCTTGAACCATGCAATTGATTCCGTGTTTAGCACCGTTTTCTAGATTTCTCCAGTGGTGGACAATTATCAGTAATTTTATAAATAGCCCGTACGAGTTATGTTCAAATATTCTACCTGAATATAATGAGGCAAAACACTTATTTGTAATGGAAAAAAATCAAAATGTTGAGATGATAAAGTACCTAACCAGGTGTTCATACCTAACAATGTAATTATATTAAAGTTTTTCTTTTGAATATTAACAATAAAATATTCGTTTTTTCTTTAATTTATATGTTATTTTATAATTAATATCGCAAATTTGGATAAAAACATTACTAAATTTTCCACAAAAATAATTTTTTAGTAATTGTTTTATTTTTTGCAATTTTTACATGTGAGCAGCCAACTAAACGAAAATAATAGAAAAAAAAAAGTTTTATTTCATAAAACTTCTATTACCTTCAAGACATTCGTGTCTAAAAAAGAGAACCATTCATCTTTATGATTGTATTTCTGAAATAATAATAATGCACACCATTTTCGAAACCAATAATTTTTCAAATACTGTTACAATTGGCTTGTATGTTGTACAGTTTATAGTGTTGTGCATATGTAAAATGTTTTCCAACGGACTCAACCAATACCTATAAGCTTTTATGCTATATGTCATTGTGTATCCTTACTTTAATTTAAGAAAAAAATTATAATGTGTATTTAATCTACATTCCTTTATTTATTCCATACAAAGTACAAAACGAACATTAACATTTTTCTATGAAAGAAGAACCTTTAGACTATGCATAAAGAAAAAAAGAAGCCACATTTTCTTTCCAACTTTGTGTTTGGTTTGTAAAATAATACATAATAATAAAAACAACAAACAAAAATTATTGAAAACCGATAACCAGATGAAATTCTATAGAATCAAATACAAGAAACCAAAAATGAATTTGGTTCATGTGTTGGTGGTACGATTGGTACCTATTCGCTATTTGTATTCATATAACACATATATGCAAAATAAAAAAGAAGAAATAAATAAAAAAAAAATTATTAGGTTCGATTCAAACATAATATAAAGATTGAAAATAAAACTAAAAAGTAAAGAGACGAAGAACACAAAAGAACAATTTTAAAATACGATGAACAAAACTTTAAATTTTATTTTGTATTATAAATGAAGACGAAGAATGCTAGTGGCCAATGGCTTCTTTGGTATGTTGTTACATTAATCTGTTTGGTTGCTTGCCATCGGCATCACTATTTTAAATTGACCTTTTATTAAATGAAATAAAGAAGATGAAAAAATGTTGAAGCAAAAAAAAAAAAAATAAAATAAAAACTGAAAAAGTAAAATAAAATAGATTTTGATTTATCGATTCTGTTTCAAAAATTTTGAGTCTAAATTAAGTAATTAAAAATAAAAAAAAAAAAATGTTGATTCATGATTAAAGAATAAATAACTAAAAATTAACAGCTATAGAGATATTCATAATAAGACACATACGAATACATTTATATTTCTATTTCACTCAGTGGGGAATATACTAGTTTCATGAATTTATTTTTAGACATCAAAATGCCGATACAAAAAAAAAAAAAAAACATTAAGACTACAGAAATCATAACTATATAGAATTACGAATTGATATGATAATTTTACAGTGCATTAAATTATATTGAAGAATGTATTAGAGGTTTGTTCGTTTGTATTTAAATATTGGATTTATATGTAACAGATGTAAAATGCGTTTCTTCAACAGACATTAAGTATTTCCGAAATATGTTGATAAACAAGTATATGTAACTTACAATTCAAAAATGATTAATCCAAAATGTTTATTATCGTTCTTCGATGATTGTAATTAAATACCTAAATTAAAAATTGTTTATAAAAGCCACAGAAAAAACACTCTCTTTTCAATTTACTAAATTTCTTAGAATTTGTTCTTGCTATTTAATTTCAAATGTTTTTTCTTTCGTGTTCTTTATCTTTATGTACCTTCGTTTGAATAATATCAAGTATACAATATTTAGATAATAATTCTTCTATGCAATGTATGCAACTGGCAGCCAATAAGTGTACGATTTTATTGGTGGTACAAAATTATTCGACACAAAAAAAGATCACATACATATTTTATTTGTCGACAATTTATTCTTTCGTTCACTTTATTTTTTTAATTCTTCATCATTTTCAAACAAAATATTTATTTATTTATATATACACTGTCGGCACAAAAAACATTCGACATAAACTTACCGATGTGAAGCTAAACGTTAACTAAAATATCTCTTTTTCTACTAACTGCCGATTCAGAATAATATAAAAAAAAAAAAAGAATAGAAAAAAAAACAAAACTTGAATCAAAATGAAACCGAATTATATACAGAAGAGAAGATAAAATGTACTTACATTTTGTTATTTTGCTCTTTGTTGTAGGATATTGCATGAGTTTGTTCTATAAGTGGAAGTGAATATACTGATTTTCATTTGAATTGAATGCATATGAAAAACAAAGACGACAAAATATTGAGCCAAGTATTCTCTTTGGCTGGTTATATGCATTTTATAAAATAACCGTAGAGTATTCAGTATTCTACATGTTGTTGAATGTATTTTTTTTTTAAATAAAAGAGAGATAGAGAGAGAGAGCGAAATGAATTTAATATATATTCTACACCTTCACACTGAACTATACCAATCTATACGATGCGATGTCTCGATATTAAAAAGGTAAAAATTGCAGGTAAATGAACGTTCAAACGGAAATGGCACAAGACTTTCTTGTAATAATCAAAACAACTATGATTTGCTAAATTAATGTTCAATTAATATAAAATATGGTATAAGGAATTACGTTTAGTTTCATTTTTATTTATTTAATATGGAGATTATAATTTATTTATCGGACTATTAATTTTGGGAAACAATTTAAATGTTTGATACATACGATATAATTTGTGATTAAGAGAGATCTCTCGACCACAGTTTATATACTTCTTATTGTTATGAGGCGAACACTGAATTGAGTGAGTCCTCTAAAAGTGAATAAAACACGTTAGAACAGTTAAAAGTTACGTTAAATTAAGCAAATTTGTCATGAAGACTATCGTCAATACCAAACTGTGATATTTGTCGCTAATAGTATTGTTAGTAATCACATTGAAGTTCAGTTAAGCTAATTTGAATTTAAAGTTAGGCGCTAAGCGACCAAAAGATAGACGATAACTAACTTGGCATGCAGATCTTATTATAATTTATTGACACAAGAGAAAGGAGGTAACTGATGTGGAGTACTGATCCTAGAAATATATTATCATATATATAACACCGCAGTTTATTACCACAATCTAAATTGGGACGGCAAAGAATACTTAATTTCTTTCCTATTTTAATTTATTTTCAATTGTTGCTATTTTAAATTCAGTCTATTCTTGTGAAAAGTTCTATAATACTTCCTCTAGAGGGAAACAATATCTGTAAAAATTCTTCATGGAGTTGATGCAGTCCAAGCGTATTTGGTGGAGATGTAGGTAGGTACACTGTTGCCAAATGAGAATAAATTTAACAAAGACATCATCATCTAGATAAAGAGAAAAAAAAATTGTTGTTGTTGGTGTTGTTGGTAGAACCGGCAATAATTAAGTAATTATTAACAAATTTATTATAATCTCATTTTAAAATAGAAAAAAACATTTTTGGTTTCTTTTTTTTCTTGAAGCCCCATCACCTCTAAATTACTAATAAAAAAAAAACATATGCCGTTTTCTTCATATTACAGGTATCAGAAAATATGCTAGATGAGAGTTCACATGATCATTCTTTTATTCAAAAATTTTAATGAAAATGAATACATCAGAAATAATAAATAGACAATAAAACGTTTTTATGGTTTGAAAAACAAATTTAAGACACACACACATAGAAACATGCGTGTTCAACAATTTAATGACTTAATTTATGATAAAATAAATTAACAAAAAAAATGGTTTTCGCGGAGTTGCTTTTCGACTATTATTTATGTATTTGAAATTATTTTTGGTTCTCTTATGGTTTGCGGTCGCGCGCAATATAATTCAGGTAAAATTATAATTATTTTTTGAGGTTTTTAATTTTAAATAATGTCGTCAGTAGAAATATATAAACGACAAGTGACATATTAATTATTGATCTGAAATAAAAAGAGTAGAAAAACTTTGAATTTGGAGTAGTCACGATTTGTTTACGGTTACGGTAAAAGACAAACTGATTACCTAATTCTTGATGACATTTTAAATTAATATTTAAATTTTCTATAAAATAAAATTTTATGAGAAATATTTTACACTATATACGTACATTATAGTACCAATAATTTACTTATAAACTTAATAAAAAATATAATATACCCATTAAAAATTTCGTTATACGGTTTTTCTGTAATTTATTTTGTATAATATCCAACCCCTTTGTTTTGACATGCAGCTTTTCATTTATGAATACAACTCCACGATGAAATGTATGTTATATATGAATATTGTGTTGATAATTCATGTCTCTTTATGTGTACAAATATAATATATAATATAATAACATATCGTGGATATTATTATCATCATTATTAATAGCATAACTTCACCAAAATGGCTGGTGCATGCATATTATAAAGACCAAAAGAAAATAAAACACGACGAAGTGTGAAATAATGTTTAAATAATTTAAAAAGGATGAGGGCTGGGTTTGCTTGATGATATGTTGAAAGCTGAAGAGGTATATAATACCCATACGCAAAGAGTGTGTTAAGTCTGTACACAATTTTATAACCGAGTTACAATACAACACTTTACACTTTAAGTTATATACAATTCTTTTACATTATATTATATAATAAGGTACAAGTATCTAATATGTATAATAATAAATACACAAATACAAGGCATCATGCATGACATTAATTCCTTTTGTTTTGTTTTTTTATATCATGCAGGTATATAATAAGTATTTATGTTTGGCTCATATTTTGCAGTTATATTCAGTTTTCATTATAAGCCCGCGCTCCCATCCCATCACACTAATAATTGAAATATTTATTACTTTACAAATGTGATCGTTCTATGGAATGTATCGAAAGTTAGAAGGTGAGTGGAATTTTATAATCAGTAAGAGGCTACAAAATTAATTCTTATCTAAATCTACGTTTAACTTTAAATCGTCTAGGAATTTTAATGTAGCGATTATTTATGCATTGTTGCATTACAATGATTGTAATATATAAAATAGTAAATCAAATATGGCCAAATTATTTATCAAGTAAAAGATAATATACGAAAGCAAACTTTAAGTTCAAGAAACGAAATTGAAAGAACAAATGCAAAAAAAGCTGGCACGCAAAATTCTATTTTTTTTAAAGGAATGGATGTATATAACAAATTACCTTTAAACATCAAAGATGAAAATAATTTTAATAGATTTAAATATAAATTAAAAGAATGGATTAAATATAATTATTAAATTTACCATATTAAATATATTTATCATTAAAAATAAATTATTATTGTAAATATCTGTATTAATGGGAAAATTTCTAAATAAATAAATAATAACAATAATAATATTGTTTTCATTTAACGGTAACATAAATTTTGATGCTGAATTACAATTTTATGATTTTACAGTAATGAAGTTAATTTCCTAACAAAAACTGGAATTGAAGCATTTAATTGTTATATGATGAAAATAATTTAGTTTCTAAATAAGTTTCAGAAAAAAAAAAATCCAATCACAATATCATGGCCATTTAAAACTACTGATGAAAATAAACAAAATGAAATAATATTGTTGCAATGTGATGATAAATTTATTGAATAGATTAGAGAATGTGGTAATTGAAGAATTCATATTCATACCATAGTTAGGTTTTAAAATTTTGGACACTAGAAAATCGTAGATTGCTATACATGTTGGCATTTTTATTTGTAATTATTTAAAAATTACATGAAACCAAATTATTTGAATGATTTGTTTTTATTGCAACATTTTGGTGGTAGCCCAAACTGATGATATAAATAATTTATATCTAAAATCAGTAATTAAATCTAGAGATAGCTGTCCATTGCTTATGCAGGTGCTAGATTTTGGAATGATTTATCGGTGGAAATAAAAAAGAGTAAAACTTTTAATCAATTTGGGATAAAATTGAAAAATCATTTATTTGAAAATCAAGTAAAGAATATTAATTTTAAAATTTTAAATTGTCATTTGTATTTGTCAATTTAAAATTCCCGATATTTTCAGACGTGAATAGTAAACATGAATTTAAACTTGTTATTCATTTAATATTGATATTAAGTAGCACAAATATATATATAAAAAAAATGGATATATAAAAAAAGAAACAAAAAATTATTCAAAATATTATGCTTGTAGGCACAATATAAATTTTCCCAAATAATTGCATTTCATTGAAAACAATTGATTTTTTTTTAATATTTTCCAATCAAAGTTATTTATATATATTTTCATAATTATATTTAAATGAAAAACATTTATTTTATTGAAATTTCATTGACAATAAAGTCCCACGGTAGCCACGACATAACGATATGGTTACGATTAAAGTAGTAATTATAATTTAAAACAATAAAAATATTACATTACGTTTCATTCATTTTATTTTTAATTAAAAATTCTGAAACATATATATTGACATATGTCCAAACACAATGTTTATTTGCATTCAAATCAAACATGGATCATATCATAAATATTGTAACTACTTAAGTACGAAACAGACCATTTTTTGAGTGTTAGCAACCCTTGAACAAAATAAGCTACGAAACTTTTTCATCTCAATTTAGAAAATTTCCACCAATTTCAAGATTGTAAGAAAAAAAAATATTTGCGCTACATACATTTTTCGTGGAATCATCCATGAGAAAAATGCTACCACAATAAGTCCTTTCTTTAAATGATTTTAAAAGTTGGAATTTATTAATTTATATCATTATTTGTATCTATATTAAATTGAATGCACACTTTTATGCCAAAGTATAGCATATGGAAATATTTTCATTTTTTTTTTTTTTTTAACAAAAAGAATGCTCATTTATGATTAAAATACACAAAAAACAAAAAGAAAACAAAGAAGAAAAAAAAACATTTAACCTTGTGATCCACAGAATTAAATACTTACGAGCATTTGAAAAATGTATATATAATATCTCCTTTGTTACGCTTAGATAATAATACGAGTCGTACGACATAGAGAAAATTCCTGCATAAATGTCGCATTATAAGATGAGAAGATGATACAATAAGATAACGTTTCACTTTTCGTGTAATGATGCGAGTAATTATTTTAGAAGACATTTTTATACTTATTCAGATAAGGCAAAAAGTATGAATACAATTTTGAGATTGAGGGTTATTTTAAAGTTAGAAACTCTAGAATACTTTTATATCTCTTCGCGCAATTTCATGCGTGTTATTACTGTTGGTGTGGTTGGTATCATTTTTCATTGTAATAAAATTGGAACAAGAAGTACCCAAACATCGTAACGTCAGCTCCAGTTTTTATAGATATGTGTACTGTTTTATATATTATTTTGTAGTACATTTCTTGAATTTTCATTCAAAACAGTGCACATATTATTATGACTAGCAAAGTAAGTAAGTACTTAAACATAATATCTATTCATTCATATTCTATTTACTTTTTTCCCATTTTTTTTTTCTTTTTATGTTACGTGTATATAATAGCTTAGCAGGCAAAAGAGGAAAAGAATGTTATTATAGCATATAAGATACACATTTCGTGGACAGTGTTTGTTTTTTGTTTGTGTTGTATTATAAAATGTAATGATTATTTACTCTTCTTAGATTGTGCAATGTGAAATGGTAACATTGGTGAGTATCTACAACAGGTACTTAGTGTTTTCTTGTTGTTATTTTGTGGTATAATAAAATCTTGATTAAATGCGATAGATGAAAAGATTTTTCTCATTTGTGTATTTCGTACGGAATTTTCTAGAAGTTTTTATGTGTTCGGTAAGAAAGGTAATTTTGTCTGCAATATTACAGAAATAAAAAAATTCCAAAATAAAAGCTACCGATTTGTATCCGATGTTTGTTATTTATTAATATTGAAGATTTCAGTATTTCAGAATGACGAAAGTGACGAAAGTGGAATCTAATGCACGTAAGTTATAATTTTGTAATTTTGAGAATTTCATTCATAACTTTTACAAAATTACTGAATCCAAAAGGAAGTATAATTAAAGGGCTCAGAGCCAAAGGTGACCAACTAACATTTTGAGTTTTTATGAGTTAGATAACGGAAATAGTAGCAAATAACTACAAAATTATTATCACAAATTTTTAACGATTTTGAGGTGACAGAATTTTTTTCCCAATCTATCAAACATTTTCATTTGTATCTGAAATGCTTAATATTTCATTTTCAAATTCAATTTCATCGAAATGAAACAAATGTCAGTTGGTCCTGAGCCCTTCTTCTGCATGTGATATCATTGACGGTGAGTATTAATTAAAATGTAATATATTTTTCAAATAGGCAATGTATTTTTAAATCTAACATATTATTTTCTTTGTAAGTTGTCTAAATTGTTTCTTTTAATTGCAATTAGCCAAAAAACTATTAGAACACGAACAAATTACGAGATATGTCCACTTCCACTTTAAGACTACTCTAAGATTGCCGATGGATAGGAAATCATACACAAGAAATCCTGCCAATTATCGACGGGCCTTACAAGCAGCCCGCAGTCCCGCTTTTTTTGATTTTTCAAATTGAAAACCAAAACAGATAATAACTAAATTTTGATTCTGCGTCCAACGGTAGGTCAATCATCAAAATCTGTGCAATCAATTCTGAGAAAAAGCTAAAAGAAGATAAAGAAATTGAGCAAAAACAAAAAAAAAGAGGAAAAATAAGAAAGAGAAACAAAATCATAACTTGAGATTTTGGACGTGTTGGAGAAAAACCCACACCGTAGCATAGTGGTAGAGTTGTTGGCTACGGCGCTTGGGGACCAGAGATCGAGACCCGATCATGCCAAA
>JAABKK020012518.1:2584-12829 GCA_011634745.2 Catotricha subobsoleta
AACTGCGCATGAATAACATTTCCCAAAGGTCATTTATAATAATGTTATTATACTTGTCTACCCGTATAGAGTACAAAAGAGTAGGTGTAACTTTGCACCGATTTTTTTTTTTTATTTTTTTTTCCATCTCCTTATATTTATTTCTATAATACGGTTAATTTCTTGTTAATTTAAATTCATCGTTCGACTTCTTTTTTTTTTCTTGTACGTAAAAGTTATTATGAAATGAAACTTTCGGTTTGTGGTATAGTGAACATTTGAATACACATAAACAATAAGTCAGAATTAAACTAAATATTAATCAACGTATAACTAGTATTTTTTTTTTTTTTCTAAAATGCTTAAAACAATAAATTGTGGGATGAAACGAAACAATGAAACTGCTTTATTATGTTACGTAATCTGTGTTAAGTCGTAAAGTGTAAACAAAAAAAAGAAAAAAATTAAGCAAGACATCGTTTAGTTGTTACGTTAATTCCTTTATGGAAAAATAAAAATATTTCAAATTGAACGTATTTACTAATGCGCTACAAATTACAAATATTTTAAATAAAATGAAAATAATCCATAAATGCAATCATTCAACTCAACACTGATTTGCATTTTATTTAATAATGTTACATAATAAAAAAATAAGTAAAATATTATTTAGTAATATAATATATGAAATGTCTCAAGACTAAATGTCTAAGTTAACATGTACATAAAAGTCCCATATTTTCCATAAAGTTCAATCATTCTTTGCAACGACAAATAAAAATCAAGGTATCTTTGACCTGAAAGTATAACCATTGTTATCTCATCATTTCATTGTCATAGTTATTTCTTGATTCTTGTAAATAAATCCAAAGGTTAACAAAACCAAAATATTAACCACAAATTCGTTCATAAATAAATTCATTTCTTAGAATTATGAGCACAAAGCGAAGGTACCTGAAAATCTAAAATATCTTAAATAAACATTAATTTAAAGTAAAAAAAAAAAATAAAAAAATAAAGACTATTTGAATTCTGACTAATATTATAATGCCATTGCCTTGCCGTGTCAATAATAATATAATAAAGATGACTCAAAAAAAAAAAAAAAACTAAAAATAAAAATTTATCTTTGATTATAGGTACACGACCCATTCGAAATGTTATCACCAAATTATAACAATAAATGGTTCATAATCATTAAAAATGTGTCATCGCGCCACTAAAATGTAAATATTAGTTAGAATGTATAAAAAATGATGCATACATTCAAATAAAATATGATACAATACCAATAAATGATCTTTCGATATTTGTAAATATTGTAGATAAAATTTTCGATACCAATATTAGTTTATCAACATCATAAACAAAAAGTCAAGTTAAGACCCTTTTTTAGGCATAGAACAAATTCCTGGAATTAAAAAAAAAAAAAAATTATACATATTTTAACATTTCAAGTAAAACATGTAAGGTAAATAGAAAGTCTTTTTGTATACACAAATATTTTACAAACATATGATATGTTGCCTACTAACTACCCTACCCAGGATTTATCATCGATTCGAGTAGTGCTTGCTGGCTTTATAATTTCTTTTTTTTTAGCTTTTATCATTTTTAAATTGCTTGCAAAAGAAAGAAAGAAGGAACGTTATATATATATTCTTTTATTTGTATTTGATTTGTAACTTAAAAAAAATGATAATACATGTGAGGTAGGTATCTACTTAAAGAAAATAAAAAAAGAAGATAAACCACCAATGTTTATCACCTGCAAAAAAAAATGGCTTTGTACAGTGAACCCTTTTTTTTTATATGTAGCACACTACGTATAGTTCATTTTATACCACACGGGATTATAGAAATATAAAATAATAAAGGAAAAAACTATTATCGAATTCTTTATTTGGTAAAAACTGTTTAATATGTGCTGGTGCAAGGTATATAGAATAGAACGCGTTATCATAGGTTTATGATTTATTTACTGCATGATAATAGTTCGAATGATGAGTGACCAAATAATTGTTCCTTATTGATTTTTCATCAGTCAGTCACTAGAATTTTATGAAGGCTCTATCAACAATAAGTTGTTATTCACTATCTTAAACAATAAAGGTTTAATAAAAAAAAAAAAAAAATCAAGATTTGCTTACACAATTACTAACAGTTGTAGGAAACTGTATCGAGGACACCAAACTAATGTATTTGGTTCATATGTAATAATCATATAATCATAAATGAAACATTTTAAAATTACGATATATAAAATATTTTTCTTTAATTTTGATATTCCCTAAATTATCAATAACTTTTAGAAAAGAAAAATTATATTCAATAAATGTGCGTAGCAAACAAAAGAGTTAACTAGAATTTAAAAAGCTTCTGGAACGTTTGTTTGAGAAGAAATTTTTCTACAATATTGAATTTCATTTATTGGACCAAGAACAATAATCAAGATTAAAATGCTATAATTGTAATTCCAACGACAGAACGTAAAAGCACATTGGCAATAATGGAACATTAACAACGGCCAAAATAGTAAAATATTATTGGGGTCAATAAAAATATTTTGCGGAAAGAGCTAAATATTCTCGCACGTGCAAATTATTAACCTCCATTTAGGCGATCCGGTGTCTCACAAGATTCAGAATTCATTAATAATAACTGGCTAAATCAATATTGTTCGGTTCATGGTTATAATCAAAAAAAAAAAAAGAACATATAAAGCACTATACAGCCTCTGTTGATAAAATATGAGGTTCAACAAAGCCATCGGTATCGACGATACAGATTAAGAGAATCCACACTTATGTACAAAATTTCATCATTAATAACCATAAACAGTTAGTAAATAATTTTAACATATAAATATAAATATATTTCTCGATACATTTATCTTGAATTTTATTTTAAGTTGAAACTTTATAACATGAACATTATCTTAAATATTATTAAATAATAATATTACGGTAATGTATCGTTTTCTATCTTTTCTATATATAAAATGAAAAAGAAGAAGAAAAAAAAACTTATTAATATCTAGAAATAAGTATACTTACATCGTCGGATGTGAACATTCATTTTTTGTATTAAATGCTCTAATGGTATGCTGTATTATGGTCATGTAAAAACACTTGCAACTCGCATAGCATATTATTCAAAATGGTACGATAATAAATCTTTCGAGGCATCAAAAAACCCCGCTTTTATAGAAAATTTCATTATAAACTATAAGATACATGCGCATACATACCAAAATCAAATTTATATATGGTTTTAAGAAGAGTCTACAATTACACGTGAATTATAATAGAATAGTTTGGTAACACAAAAATTATAAATAATAACATAATAAATAGATGACATTGTCATATATTATTAAATTTTCTATTACTTTTATCGCAAAATTTAAAGTAAGACGGTATTATTATGTATGATGTTCGTGGATGGATAGTAAATGGTATTCAACATTTAGAATTCATGCTTTATATTATATTTATTAAGTAAATAATATTACTGGGAGATGGTAAAATCGCTTGGGCGGTCTCGGTACATCAAAAGATATACTTTGGCTGAAATTAATGATGTACTAATACTAAATTTATATACCAAACAATATGTAATATTTCATAATTTCTTAGCTATTGCACATTCCTCTATGGTAACAACTATTTTTGTATACTCCATGCACTAAATTTATTTAATTTAATATTTTATTATACTTCTAAAAAAGGGATTATACACGTTACCACCACCTGCTAAACAAATTAACAGAATGTTATTTTAATGTAAGTACATTAAATACATGCAGTTAAACTTATTGTATTGAATATACAATATTATAATAATTGCAATATATAATATAATATAATTAATACATATATAAAAGGTCTAGGTTTTTGGAACTTGATTTTTACTAGATAGATACAATAATAATATATTTTATAATACGAGACGGGTGTAAAAAAAACTCTACAACTTGAATTAATATTGTCTGATTTTTTTCAAGAAATTTTCAAGACATTTAAAGAGAAATTCAAATTGATTATTACTTAGATTTGCTCAGATTTTGCTCTATTGACTCTTATTTATGGCAGAAAGCATTTTTAAGCAGGGTTGCGACTATAGTCTGTTTGCGTTAAAAGTAACTTAATTTGATATTATATAGCAGCATATGTCTTATACCTAGGAAATACTGTACAAAAATATATGTTCGATAGAAATTGATTAAAGAATGATTAAATTAAACCATAAATGTTGAGTTAGAACACTAAAATATAACTTACATTAAGAACACATAAGTGCAATATGTATAAATATCTAAAGGTGTAATATTCTAATTATTTGTTTAAGGAAAGCATATTTAAATTAAAATCATTCATAACGATCTATACTCTATTAAAATGAATAGAAGGTATCAAATTTCAACATACTGTCAAGCGGATACATCTTGCACTAGAAAATCAGTTAAAATATTAATCCCTCATGTACTCAATAATGACCGTCTTTGTTTGTAAAGCAAAAGCATTTTTGCTAAACACTCAATCTGATTCTATGGAAATAGAAACCCTAATTTTATAAAATACTAGCGATGGTATTTAACATAATACATGTTGCAGTTGCAACTTTATTAATAGGTACACGACACCGCGTGTAAGTACCACACCCTTGCATATGTTTTAGGGCTAGTTTTATTCATGATTATTCAATGTGTGTACTGTGTATATTAAAACATCAGCCAACATAATATTGTGTTTTCCGTATAATAAGTTAATTTTAGAATATTAAACAGGAAAAGCATAGAGCTGCCTACTTTAACAGATGAAGCACAAACCGGAATTTGGTTTTTAAAAACCACCTTTACTATTTTATTTTTCAATTAACAATGTTATAAGTACGATATTGTGTAGAAAGAGAAATAAAATAAACGATGCCAAATCAATCTATACAACTATTATTTATGCAGTTCAAATGATAAAATTTCAAAAAAAGTTTATATTAAATATTATTTTAATTCTTTTATGCATATATCTTAATATCAATAATCTAAGACTTAATAGCACAAAATCAGCTCTTCCAAAAATACCTATTTCTTCTTTTGTGCTCAATTGGAGATAACGCTATTTTTTGTGTTCACATCGTGAAAATTCTTCTTATTGAACATAGGTATCTAGCTTATCATTTTCTTATTATCTTATTGACTGCACTTATCTGTTCCTCATTGGTGAATCCTACACTAAAACTCAAACCCAAACTTTAGATCTGTAATAAATTCATTGATAGACTTGAAAGTGATGAATAGCAGCGAACAAATACCATATATGGAGTTATTGAATTGACTTAAATTTAGTAAAAAATAAGATAATCTTTGCTAAATAAACTCCTAAATAAATTATTTGAATGATATAATTTATCTTAACTAAAGCATATCGTATCGATTATTTTAATCTTGAATCATAAATATACTTATTTAAGAAAAAATATTCCCTGAATTTCAAAACATTGAATCACGTAAAATAGAAAAATAATCCTATTGTTGAAATTAATGTTAAATACTTTCAGTCATATAACTAAAAAAAAAACACACAAAAAAATTGTAAAGAGCTCCTAACTTTAAAACAAACAGTACGTATTGCATAATAGGTAAGTACTTATAATAAAATATTTTTTTGTGGAAACAAAAAGAAAATGTTTTGCTTCAATTTAAAAAAAAAAAAAATATTTCTTTGGAATATCCGGAGCTTCTATGAAAACTAAATCTAAGATTTTATTGAAATTTATTTATGTTATGAGGATCACATGTTTTATAGCTTTGGGTACAGATTACTTTTAAAGTGTATATCTGTATAATCCTTGCAGGAAGACGGTTGTAGATTAGACTGCCCACTAAATATATGAAAAAGATATTGTGTTTATGAAGTGGCCCCATTATTTTTTAATTGTACAACTTTTTTTCATAACAATTATCCCCTTTGGGTCACTCTTTAATGAACTTCATACACTTCATACAAACCAATGCTCTGCAAGCCACCAGTTTAGAGAATTATCTGAAAATGTGAAATTTTCGGCCAACTACAACAACAACAACCTCGTTGAGCATGGCCAAATAATTTTGAAAAAAAAAAAATTAGTGGGCAGTCTATTGTAGATCTATTGATTTGTAAACGATCTGTAGATCGTTATTATATCATTAATTTTATTTTATTCATTTCTTTGAACATTCATTCTTGAAACGGAAGAAAAGTAAATCAGAATATCCATCTGATTGCGGTTGTTTTCAAGAAAATGATCTAAATATAACAAAATGATTTGTTCTAGAACACGATTGATCTATTTTTTGATCATTCTTGAATCCGATCATAGTTTGTACCCAAGACTATATTCTGCTATGCACGATGTTCCTCGGTCAATTGTCCTGTATGGGGTTTTGAGATCTGATGTTCTATTATTCTTCTTTTTGAAAATGAAAAACTATAATTATAAAAACGAAGCTGTGTGCCAATGTATTGGCAGCTTGTATCATAAGATTTATTACAAATAGATGCTTCTAAAAAAAACTGTATGAGTGTTACAACAATATATTTATGTATTAAACCGTTGAAATTGCAAAATTTGTCCCTTTTAAATTCAATTTATTTAAACATTGAGTTTACTTTACCTTCAGCTTTAACATCAAGTATAAATATATATCTTACTGCTGGTGCTGAAATAACTTATTAATATTGATTAATAATAAACAACCATAAATAACACTTTGTGATGCAAAAATTTTCGCTATTATTTTTCTTTCATTTTTTTTTTCATCGACTTTTTTTTTGTGTTTGTTGATTGTGAGAAACTTATTGTATTGAATGGTGTAAAATATTATTTATTTTGAAAGTATTTTTTTCCTTTGTATTTTTGCACATGCAAAAATTAAGTAGAGAGGATTTAAAAGTATTCAATTTATTTTATTTATGATTTTTGTGGCGACTTCCTTACTAAATGTATTTATAAATCTTATTCGATTACATTATATTTTGTACATTGAAAGTGAAATTTAATAATTTTTAATTTATTTATTATATGTTGGAGTATTAATGTTGCTAAGTGCCATATGCTTATTTTCAATGCGCTTGCATATTTTTTCTTCTTTATCTTTTCTTTTATTTTTTTTTTTATTGTGATATGACACAACAACGATTAAGTTTCAAGTATCTTGCAAGATTCTGTTTACCATAATATTTATCATTTAAAGATACAGAAATTAAGATAATTTTTTTTATGTAATATTAATTTCATAGTATTATTTTCGATTTTCTTTTTTTGAATTTGATTGATGGAAGTATAATTTTCAAGAAAGTGAGGAATTTTATTAAAAGACATATCTTTAATTCTACTGCGTTAATGAAAGGAAAAGGTTTATTTATTTATTTCATCGTCTACAAATTGAAAAAAGAAGAGAAACATTTAACTTCGAAAATTTTGAATGGTGCATGTAAACAAAACTAAAAAGCTTAGGGAAAATAAATATATGAAATTCAGAACATTGCCATTAATAACAATAGTGGATGAAATTGTGTATTAAGAAGAAATTGATTGAACAAGCTGTGAAAATTTTTGAATGGTTTTCATTTTTTTTTGTTGGTTTGTTTGGTAATATTCTTAACAAAAATGAAATTGTGTCGATTGGCAGCTTGCCTTATTAAATATTCCAAATAATCAAAACAGTCTCAAAATGTTCTCTAGACCATTTATATCGAGTCTAACGTCTCGTCTATTTACGGTCTATAACAAAAGGCAAAGTAAGAATGTTGCTGAAGAAGAAGAAGTTTAGATAGAGTCAAGAAGATGAGGATGAGGTGTTGAATATGTTGAATGATATGAAATTGCTATGTTCTGATTGTGATCCCGTCTGAACTTTCAAATGATAATTTTTTAATTGATTTTTAAATATTTATATTGATTCTGCATTACGAATCTGTAAAATAAAACAAATTATAATTATAGAAAATAAATCAATATAATTTATTTGCACTAATTTATCGATTTCTTTCTTTTTATTTAAACTTTCAGCAACATTTCAATAAAATGAAACATTTTAAATTTCATGAAATGTTTAGACTACTTCCATTTAAAACAAAGCAGGTATTTTGCTATGTGATGCTGGAAAATATTTTTTTTTTAATTTAAATATAAAAGCCGACAATGAAATAAATAAAATAACGCTATCAAAATAACCTTCTGGTCAGCATTTCGGTCAGTAATTTCACAGTAGTCAAGCATCTGCAGATCATATTACAGAAAAAAAAGAAAAGTCTTAACATCTCTTATTATAGTTTCTTCGTTTATATTATCATTTATACAGCCGGCAAAAGCAAACAAACAAAAATGTATTTTGCCACGTGATAAATTATTACAAGACAAGTGGATTCAAGAGTAAAGAATATCTCTAAGAAAAATGAAGAAGTAATTTTACCTTTTTTTAAATTTGAATGAGGGTGTAAAAATAATAAAAAAAACAAGCGGAAATATTATGTTTTACACGTTTTTCTTATTCTAGGCAGTAAACAAACTGTGCAGAGATAGACTGAATTTAAAAGGAATACTTAAATACTATTCGCAGTTAGTACATATTATAATGAATGCGATCTTTATTTATATAATATAATACTCTCTTCTCTTCAGTAACGTACCAACCATATAGCATATTTTACATGAAATAAATATAAATTTGACTTGTGATCAATCTTAGAATAACAATATTCGGAATGTAACTTTTCATGAAATTTATTTTTTACACTTAAACTTATTTTATTATTATTTATTTTTATTTTTTTTTTTTTATATTATTAACACAGTGAAACACAAAATATTGGTGTTGCATGAATTCTTTTCAACATAAAAACGATGAACCAAAAAAAATACTTGTCTTCAAATTCAATAATATGCAATTCATCGAAGAACAACTCATATATTATTTTTCACAATTCCTTTGTACTTGTTAAAAAAGAAATGTTTACGACATTTTTATAGTTCCAGTTCTGTGTATTGTGATGTGATGCCACGCAATATAAGAATGTGTGTTCCAGTACAGGTATAAATTTGTTGTCAAAGTTCAAAACTTAAATCAAAATATATATTTTATAGTTTTCTTTTCTGAAACTGCCAAACGCTGATAAATTTATGAACATTTTTGTTTTTTTTTTTTTTTTAAAGCAATAAAGAATTAAATTTATACGCACGATTTTATTTTTATGTAAATGCATCAAAAGATCATCAAATATATTTCTTTTAATAATATTTAATCCTTTTTGAATGGTGGACTTATACTTTGCAAGTTTGGAAATCCAGTTAAACCTCCACCACCACCGGGCAATGCTGGTATGTTTCCAGGACTGAATGGCATTGCAATTATTTGAAATGTTCCTAAATAAATCTTCGGCTTTTCACCGGATGTTAGAGATTGCATATCAGGTATTTGAAATGGTAAATCTCTTAACTGTGGCATGTCGTCTTGTAATGATTGGTCCACATTTTTCTCACAATACACTAAATAAGTTTCACAAATTAATTACAAAAAAAAATAGAAGTTTGTCAACTACGTATATTAACTTACCAAGAGTAAGAAAAAGAAACAATACAAAAAAAGCACGTAAGTACATGATAAAAACTTGACTTGTTGGTTGAAGTTACTAAATTTAACAATAAATCAAATAATTTAGTTTGCTTTATGCAACTCTATTTATATAAAGTATTTTCTGGCGCAGTTGGTGCATTGACCTTGAAAAATAAAACCTATTGAAATGATAACAAAACAATTTTTTAAGTATTGCTTTAGTAATTCTAATTCTCAACATGCATAGAACTATTTTAAGCCGATAACCCAGATAATAAACATTCAAGGGCCTTACTTATAATTTTGATTTAGTTTCAGTATATGAATTATTCATTTGAAAAAGCTATACATATTTGTTTTGTTGTCATGGTTGAAATAAATTATAGTACGTACGACCATAATTAAAAATGAATTCATACTTGACAAAATACTTAGTTACTTGATATAAATCTGAATTGAATTTGCTGTTATTTCTTTTACGTATTTGTATGTACGAATGTTTTATACGAATTCTTCGTATTATACTGACACAGTGACCTATCCTTCGGAATCTATATTTATTCTAACATACTTGAATTTTATTGTGTTAACTTTGAAATTGTTTCGCTAGTTTTTAAATATTAAAAAGTATTTATTGTCCTCTGCAACATCAATACCTTAATATTTATCAT
>JAABKK020012529.1:0-22098 GCA_011634745.2 Catotricha subobsoleta
GAAAACTCAGTATGATTTTTTTATTTTCAAGAAACTTTATCTTTATTCCTGTGAAAATATGAAAAATTAGATAAATTATATGTCATGCACACGTATAATCTAATGTACTTTTCGGTTAGGTATGTTACATGAATAAAAGAGTTGTTTGATTTACTATTGCAATTTTACTAATTTAAATATCTGCAATTATTCATAGTGAACTTCACTCTTAATAAAATAGCTTATTTTTCGTACTCAATAAGCACACATATATAGTCGAAAGTCAATATTCTATAGAAATTTGTGATGTATTTACTATTGTGAAATAGTACATAACTATAGTAATTTCATAATGTGTGGTGGTTTGATATCTAAAAATATACCACACAAGGGCCTATACAATTATATCTTATTACGGTCTATGAACGCTTCATTTCATAATAAGGTATAGTTATAATATAAAGATTGTAAATTTCATATGACGGCTAAGAGCGAATAGATCTCTTCAGTACTTTCGGATAGAAAAATTAAAAACTATTTATAATATAAATGTAGCTTTGCAGCAAATATAATAAATTTATTCAGACGACTATTCTAGGGACGGCTTTTTTTTACTTAAATATTAATTAGACGTTAAAGTTAATTTAGTAACTTGTCTCTGGTTGAATAAACGAAGTTTTTTGCAAACCTGATTTATAAATATAGTATTAATGCTTATACCCAAACAATCTGGGAACTTTTCAACGAATAACATTATTCTATTTTTTCAAATGTGGAAGTTGAACTATTTAAAATCAATTTGGGAAGCCAAAAACGCATAATTTGGTAGCATATTCATAATAGTCTGATTTACAGCATTTAGATTTTTATGAGTAAAGTTTAATTAATTTGATTAGAAAATATATATTCTTCTTTCCTCATTTGCCATGTTCGTTTTAAGGTCAAATAGAACGACCTCAGTAATCCATTTGACCTTTAAGTTGTTATATTAATAATTTGAAATAAAATTATATATATGTATTTAAAAACTTTGAGAAACATTTAAAGTAACAACTTTCTTGTGTTTGTAAATTAGACTAAACAAAGTCATAAATCATTTTTAAGACCATTAACGAAAACTTTTAGACCATTTTTATTTAATGGGATAGCACAATTTATGCTGTCAAGGCCCACTTAAATTCAAAATAATTTCTAATAAATCAACTATAATGACTTGATATTCAGTAGAAAAGAAATGACATTAAATTTTATTATATATGCTTATGCACATTACACTTAAATTATAACGAATTTACAATGGTATTATTAGCCAACATAAAAATGCATATATTTTTATTTCTTAACGTTTTTATAAAATGAAAATTGTGAATGGAGTATATGCAAAACCGTAGTATGGCGGACTTAATACGTTTTGATGCCAGCGGTATTTCGAGCATATTTTTTTTGTTAGTATCATTTGTCATATTTTTCGGGAAACGACAAAGCGCCCACAACTGAGAAACTTTTTAAAATTTCGAATCTTTCTTTTCATTTACTATTTTGAACTTACTTTCTGATTGTATTATCGAACTCTTTATATTACAGGTTTGCCACGATTTATATACCATATCAGCCAAACTTATTACATATTATTCGTACCACCAGTTTTTTTTTTGTCAGACCTAAAACTTTTACTTAATAGAGTGTGCCATCCAAAATGATGACGCTAAAATTACAATGTAATTGTAGTATGAATGTCGGTACATTTCTTGCAAGTATAAACATTTCAATTGAAGGTAAACTAAAAATTCGATATTTATTAAACGCTATTGGTTGCTATTCGTATATTAAAGTATTTCGCTATAACTACAACTACTGAATAAAATATTTGCATCTTCGATTTCTTACTTGAATATTATAATGTGGCAGTCGAGGGTGCAATAGCAATACTATTTATGTGCATTAAACATTATTGCTCGCATCCAAAGGTTGTATTTATATTATGTTGATATAATATGTTGGTAGATATTGTGTGTAAGAGTTATTCACATATATTACCGTACTTATGTCGCAAGATATTGAGAAATATATGGTGATATGGTTTTGGTTCAAGCACTCTGCAATTGCAGTTTTCGATAGATTTTTATTAAAATATTTCAATACGGTTTTTCAGAAATATTTATATTGTGAGTGGTGTTATTATGTTTATGGATATAAAAAAAAACTAGAGAAATATAGTCAGCATATTTTCATTTAATTATAAGAAAAAAAAATTTAAGCTTATTTTGAAATATTGAATTTTTTATTTTTACAAAGCCAATTGATGTAAAGTGAATCCACAATAATAATGTTTAAAAAGTCGACAACGGTGATCGTATAATAAGTAAATAAGACCATTGAAAACTAAGAAATTCTAGTTTAGTTGAAATTTTAATCAATATCAAGAAACTTTTTTAAAATAAGCTTTAAATGTTATCTTAAATTTTGTCTGTAAGCCAGGGTAATCAGCAAAGCGTATTTCTTTTAAATAAATATTCTCTTGTTAACTTCAAACGCGTATTGAAACCTGAATAGCTACCAGAGAATCTTAAATATAAAAACTTCACGTTGCCGTAAAAAGTATTCAGGATATAATCCATATATCAATACTTACAACTCAATGAAATATCAAAGATTTCAAGTAAATTTTAAATGGATTACTTTATTTTAACAATGTATTTACGTACAAATTTAAATTACGTGAGAGCATCTTCTTTCAATATATCATTATTTTTCATTAATTTTGTAAGGTAAGTAGGAATTGTACTCTTATTTAATGGATATAGGTAAGGCGAATGGCACAAAATAAAATGGGAATGTGTATTCCATATACTCATCTTCTAAGTGCATTAAAAGCTTTAATTTTTTCAATATTTTTGTTTTATAAAATGCGAAAATAAATCCATAAGATTGCTGTTGCTAAACCGTTACTAAAGTTTTTATTCAAATGGATTATTTTCGGTTGTTGAGTAGCATATGTAATGTTTGCACAAAGCAAGGATTTTTATTTCATTGAAGAAATGTGAGTTTCTTTATTTTCTTTTTAGAAAATGCTGATGTATTACAGATTTTTTAGAAAACATTTCTTGAACAATATATACATTTCATATTATGAACTATTCGTTTTCTTTATTGTATTTTAATAATAAAATCGTACAACGTACATATTGGTTTTTCATTTATTTTATTTTAACATGAAATTGAAATACTTTGATCAAAATCATAGCATTTTTATTGAAATTCAATTTTCGAAAATACCATTTTTTAATGAAATACATGTTTAAAGATAGTGTATTAGATAAAGTAATAAATCTCTGTATTGTTTGTTTCTTATTATTTCGATAGAAAGTTTTTCAAAAATTTTATGTATAAATACTATATAAGAAACTTTTACAATAAAATGAAAAATATCTGCATCTATTGCTTCTTATAAAATGAAAATGAAATAACAAACTATACACCCACCAATCGTATCTACCGAAAAGTATACAAATAGTTTACATAACAGTTGCATTTTAAGTGAAATACTTATAATAAACCTCTTTATTATGTTGTTTTATGCACTATATGCATTTTTTTTAGGTTTATATAATGTATATAGGAATAAATAAAACGTGTATAATATTATATGCAATAATAGATCAGTGGAAATACATTTGTATCTCGATTGAATTGTATTTTAAAATTAAAGCAAACTTGTGCTCTAGTCAAAAATATTTTTAATTATTAAATATATTTATTAATTTATATAACCGTATATTAGGTAGAAGTAGCATCAATGTGACGGATAAATGGAATAGAATAGATATAAGTATTGCATCCGGAAAAGTTATTTTGCTTTGAATAGAAAATGAAAATATTGGATTAATATTTATCATTCTAATAAAATGTTTGAAAAATAAGTTTATAGGTAAAATATAAACAGCAATAATACTATAAACTTTATCTTGTAAGTATAGAAACCATATCAACTATTGACTCATATTTCATTTAATAAATAATGGTTTTTGTCAGATTTTTCTTCTTGTTGATGTTGAACAAACTGAATATTTCAGAAATGGTTTGCAATTCGCCTAGAAATGGTCTAATAACTTATATACAATATAAAATTTCTTTAAAATTCGTACACAATATTCTTTTAATGGTAAATTTGAGAGCAAAAATTCATAAACTTTCCATAATTTCTCTTGGAAATGAGTTTTTGAGTTTCAAAAATTCTAGAATAAACAAATAAAATGCATACATCGCATTTCGGAGAAAAAATATTTATGCATCTATAGAAATTTATGAATTGCTGCACCCAAATATGCTATTAAACGTATATGATGGTCTAATTTAAAATATAATATGGTATGAAATTTTGAAGGATTTTAGACCATTTCAAAATAATATGAAAACCATTACTTTATGGAGTTCATGGTCCGCTACAACATCTACGTAGACGTCCAAAACTTATTTATTTACTTATTATTTGAAACACAGGGTCAATTTTTTCAATCATATTTAACTTTAGTTTACTTAAATTTATTCTTATACATATTAATAAACTGCAAGGTTGAAGAAATTCTCCTGAAAATGTATAGCAAATAATGCAATTGAGTTTTAATTTTCTCTGTTAAGTAAGTACATAAAACTATGTTTGCCTAAAAAATCATAAATGTTTCATTTTAGTTCTGGTTTTTTTTTTTTACGAAAATTTTCTTTGATTTGATATTCTCGTTTTTTTTTTGTGCCAATTAAAAATTTCTATGAAAATAATAAAGAAGTTGAAAAACCCAGACGTGATTATTAAAACGCCGTCATAACAGAAATCGTAAGATTCTATGTTATTTGCATAACAAACATAACAATGTCAGTGGCCCAAAAGAAAATTCATTTATTAAACATTATTTTTAAACGGTTTTATTATTCTTCAAAAGCATTTAATTTATTTTAAAATTGCTAGTAAGTATAAGAAAATTATGTTATAAAAAATGTCTGATTTGAAATTCTTTGAAAACCAAACAAAAGCAAATTACCTCGTTGCCTTGTGTCATTTAAAAGTCTCAGAAATAATGATTTGGACAGAAATGATAATGATGATTAAGAGATCTTTAAAACAATACTATTCAGATTTAAAAATGTTCTGTATTCAATTCTAGATTTAGTAATAGGTAATATTTTATTAAAAAAAAAAAAAAAAAATTGAAATAAAGTTTGCATTGAATTTAAACACATTTTATAGACATTGTACCCACTTCGTTTATCCTTTATTTATACAGGATCTTTAAATGTCAATTGACTTTTGTTTTATTTAAATAAAAAATATGTTAAAAAGAAAATACCGTTTTCACAATCATGTTTATTTTAGTAGAATTTATTTTATATTTGTTTTGTCGATGTAAGTATATATAGTTAATAATTCTAACAAACAATATGAAATTGGTAAAATATAAAAGAAATAAGGGTTTGAATTCTGAAATTATATGTATTTTATATATTTTGTTAGCAACAGCTTTCTGATTTTCTAAATTTATATGTAAATAGAAAATTGGGGGTATATAGCTTTTATTAGTTTTCTTCGAAAAACCTAGATAAAAATCAACAGAACAACAAATTTATTTTTAAGTTAAAAATTCGATAGAATTGTGAATTGTGAAATGGAAAGAGGGAAAAAGTAAAAGTGATATAAATCATCATTGAAGCTGTTTTTAGTTAACGGTAATAGTACCGAATCATACAATTAAATCCCAATATTTAATCTAAGATATTGTTTACATTTTACACTCATCTTATGTTATTAATTTCAAGTTAAAACTTGTTTTAATTAAAAAAGTTGAATAAATCAAGAGTAAATTGTGTTGGTAGATTTTGCCACATCTACACACAAATCTACATAAATATCATTAAATCCTGTTTAATGGCCGTATTTGATTTGGCTGATGACGTCAATACATTTATATGTAACAGTTCCCTTCATCGTGTTGGTTAGAAATTAAGTATGCTGAAAATTCAGCGTTATATTGGTTAGAAATTAAGTATACTGGAAAATATTATAATTTCTTCGATAGATAATGCTGTCGTCAACAGAGTTCATGAATAATACTTCTATGAGCTGTGTGGTAATTATATTGCACTATAATTATGTTCTATTGGTTTACCATTGAAATTTAATATATTTTAGTGACAATTGATACTTAAGCGAATTATATTTAAATTCAGATTGCTTAAAATGTCCCCAAATTAAAACTAATAAAAGATGAAAAAGATATTTTGAATATCTATCTATAGTGCAAACTAATTAATGTGCTTCTTTATGCTATATAAATAAATATAGAACGAATAATTCATTTATTTTAAACTATTCATCGTCGAGAATTTATTTATCGAGAAAATCAAGAGAAAATAGAATAGAAACTATATATCGGCGAGGGGGCGAAGTGAATGTTCAACATATATTATATATCTAATTTTATTGCTATATGAAATTATTGGTTCGTTGTATGGAAATTGTACTCAAGTGTGCTTTATATGTGGTTTATTTAAATTACTGTAATAACTATACCTCAACAATGCCCATATAATAGCTCTATAGTGACGGTGATGGGTATTACGTAAAATATGGGATAAGTCATAAAACGACATATGTAACTGTATAATGTTAGATATATGAAACAGTGAATAGCGTCATTTCTTTGTGAAAAATATATGTAAATGATTTGAGGTGAATTTTTGGGTTGGGTATATGAAAAACGGTTATGACAAGCTTTCAACAAAAATCGATGCTCACATTTTATTTGGAAATATTTCTTGGCAAAATTTTCAACTATGAAATCATTTTTTTTTTTTTTTTAGTTTATTGAACACATTCGTTCATATTTTTTCTGTATAGGCTAATGCAGTTCTGGGTAATTCATTATATTCTTGGCTATATTTATTCTTATTGATTGCGCTTCTTTATCGAGTTTTTTTTTTGCAATTTATTTATAAATTATGAATCATTTTGTTTTGGTGAATTTTTCAATAAAACCTTTTTGAGGCGCTTGGACTTTGGAGGGTGTTTTGATGTATATGGAAAAACAAAGTGGACATCTTTAATAGATGCCATTATTTTTATATTATATGGAAATTATTTCAAAAAATTCGAAATAATTTACGAACATCATTTATGAAATGTTCGTTCGTAAGTATATATTATTGCTTCTTCTATGATGAAAAGTTCTAATAGTTAACACATATAATTATATAACACATGTATAATTATTTGTTTTCATTCGTTTCATTTCTTTATTCAACTGGCGGATGCTATGTTTATAGTCATTTTTCTATCATGGACTTTTAAATCTAAATTGCTAAATATTGTTTATTTCTTATTTTCATATTTTTACGATGTAGTTTATTTCTCCATGATAAGAGAAGCAGATAAACGATTTACGTGGTAACGTGTGACCATAAAAATGATATTATAAATTTTTATCACATAACAACAATATTACGACTACTGGCCGCTTTACAATTAAATGTTGTTATTTTATGTAATTTTGTTACGAAGAAATGGAAAAAACTTCTATTTTTGAAACTGTCATATCTTCATTGCAATTTATTTAATACAAATAAACTTTCTACCGATTATACAGGTAGATTTAATCAAGTATTGACAACAACTCAATTAACAATAACTACTATTTTCAAATAATAGTATTAATCACTCACATAATAAACATATTTGGCATTATACAAATATTTGTAATTAACATATTTATGCTGAACGCACAAGTAAAATCATTTCTTCATTGTAACCAGTCAAAGTCTTACCGTAACAAAAGCAGTTCCTGGAAGAGTCCTCCACTCATATAAATTCAAGTAAAAAGCGTTATTTAAATATTGTAGAAATACAATTATTTACCACTCATGCTCTACAATTGGTGCTGTACACTACAATATACACTACAAATTAGTATTCCTCTATAATCAAACCTGAAAAAAATATCGGTTATTAAAGGAAAGATTAATCTAAAGCCATTTATGATTTGTTTGCGAGAGATTTTTGAAGGGATCCAATGATGAAACTTTACTTAAACTTTGATTAGCCCTAATCCACTGCCAGCAACGACCCGTCCCTACTTATTTTCAATTAGGAAATTATTGATTCGATTACAGAAGTAAATGCTCTAATCGAATTAATTATCAGTGATTCAATTAGAAAGGATGTAATGCGCAGCGGAAATTGATTCAAATGTATAAGTTTTAGTGTATAAATAAATAACATGAGCGTGAGTTGTTCTTACGGAATGAATTAATTCATGCATA
Organism: Catotricha subobsoleta; assembly: GCA_011634745.2. NCBI lineage: Eukaryota > Metazoa > Arthropoda > Insecta > Diptera > Cecidomyiidae > Catotricha > Catotricha subobsoleta. The sequence goes on from JAABKK020012529.1 coordinate 8,287, forward strand.
TGGAATGCTCTTTAACCAAAAAGATATCTGAATTGCTGTATGTGAGATACTCATAAGTGATATGTTTTGGTCATTTTACTTTTTTGGTAAATTTACTGTTTAACAAAGAAACTGATCTCAGTTACGTGCTATAGAAGAACAGAAAGTTTTGAAAATTAAATGAAATTTACACAACCATTTAAATAAATTAAGATTATTATATCCTTGAATTGCTTACTTTTCCAAAGGGTTAAAATTTTACATTAAATTTAAATACTTTTTTGGAATGTTTATATTGTCTGTTAGTTAAACAACACAAAATTAAGTTTAAATATATTTTAGTAAGTAATATTATTTTGGAAAATCTTAAATGGATTAAAGCTTAAAAGATTGTCTCAAAAAAAAAATGCAAGTAATAACAAAAATGAATAAATAAATAAATAAATAGCATTAACATAAAAATAATATAGAAAAAACGAAATATCTTTTCTCTCTCTTTCCATCAAAATTGATTGAGTTTAAAATATTTGGATATTTTATTAGTCATTCGCCAATATAACGAATTATATTCGTTCTCCTCTTAGTCTTAAGTTTAAGTTCATACTGCGAAATATAAAATACATCTGCTGCTTAACAGGATTATTTAGCACAACACGTATTATTTAAATAGTCTTTAAATTATCGTAAATTCTCTATATTGAATAACAAAAGATATAAAATTAAACAGCAGAATAGATTTAATAAAACATAAATTTTAATTTAAGATATTTTGAATATATTGACATGTTTTTTAATATTATTAAAAATAAAACATTTATTCAATGAAAATTCAAATTGAATAGATTTAGTATTACAGTATAGATTTTCTTTACTTGGTTGTAAGATGAGCAAAATTTAACCAGTTTAGAACTAGTTCTTATGTCATGAGATTATACTTAGTTTATCTACAGCTTCACTATGTATGTAAAAACCTAAATGCAAGATTTGTATGCAAAATGCATAAAATATACTGGAATAAGATAATTCCAAACCAATCCAACTAATCTTTATTCGTAAGCTTGCAACCATTTCAATTTTCTGACAGCAAAAAAAAAAAAAAAACGTTGAAAAACGCTTCGAAAAATGCCCTAAAGCTAACATTTATCTGGTGTTTACTTTTTTTTGTGAATAGCATAAAAAAAAAGTAAAAATAGGTCACAGAACAAATTTAAGAGAAGTTTCTCGATTCACACTTACAATTGGCACCCATACAACATAATACGGTTTCACCAATTTCTAATATTATTATAATACATTCTGGTGTATAAGAAATATAAGAGTTTTAACAGAAAACATATGTTTTTCTTGTTTTTTTTTTGAGAAAAAGTTTAAACTAAATTAAAATCAAGGAAAACAAAATCATAGAAATACGACGAAGTATTAACCAGCAGCAAAATGTTCATATAACTCTACTGCACATAAATGAAATATAATTGAATATAAATATATTATTTTTTTTAGATTTTTTTTAACCTGGATGATTTCTTATTCACTGCGTATAATAGTCAACAAAAATGCATGGAAAGTGATATAAAATTAAGTTTTTTCATGCGTATTGTTTAATAATAGAAATGTATTTTGTTGGAAATATCACTAATACCGATATTAAAAATAATTCAATGCTTTAAACGACCAATTTGTTTTAAGTATTTTAATTAAAAATTCATATAAAAGGTGTAACGTTTAATTAATGATCAGGATGTCTTTTTAATATATTTCATATTAAATAATTATTCGGAATACACGAAATTATTTAAAATTCTAAAATCCATTTTAATTAAATCAAATAAAAAAAAAAAAAATAATAATAAATCCATAATAAAAATGTCAAAGCAATTATTTTTGAAAATAAATGGGACCGGTTAGGTATTTAAGCAAACCTTTCAATGCCTCCAATTGTATATAATTTTCTATATTTTTATATCGTATTTATTATTTTAATCACGTTCAAAGTCCACTATATAGAAACGTCCGTACTTCCTTTTTTTTTTTTGTACAGAAAAAAAAACCAAAAATTCTAGTTGAGTTCGTAGCAAAAATGTCAATTAAATATTTCTAGTTGATCCTGAAAAAAATATTTAGTAGAATGTGACAAAATGAACACAGAAAAACGTGTGAGTGTGTGTTAGGGTGTTCTAAGAAAAGAAGAAGAAAGACATGAAAGATTAGACCCCACCTTCACACTTTATACGATGAGAAATATACAAAAGACGTTATCAAAATTGATTATTTTAAAAATGATGAAATTTTGGTATTTTGCGATCGACTCAATGTGAAAAGCTGCCCTTCAAATTAATTGTTTGTCTGAAACTTTAAAAAAGAAATATCGGTAAAGCATTACAGCGAGAGTCACAACTTAAGGCTATAGTACGCTGCGATTTCGTGAAATAGTCATGAAATGATTAAAAAAGTAAACCATAGAAATTTCTTGTTTAAATTTATTTTTATCAAATGCCATTTTGATCACAAAATAAAAATATAAATTTCACTTGGTATACCTATACCATTTCACTTGGAATTGCCCAGTGTTTCATTTCTAACTAAAATTGCTATTTTCTATCACGAAATCGTAGCTACTATCCTTTAGCTATACTGTCGCGCTATAAGTTAAGAAGGCATAAGGGACAATGCTATTGCGAAGTTACGCCTTCTTAAATTATAGCGGCAGTATAATCGATTCCGCATTTCGTGTTGAATACATAAATCATATTTCTCATTAGAAAATAAAAAACTAGGTTTGGAAATAAATACTTTCTCTTTTCTTTTTTTTTTTTTTTACTATACTCACTACCCATGAGCCTTCTATGTGTAGACCTTTAACCAAATTTTCTATAATCCAATTTTGCGTATTTTAGTTTTTTTTTTTTTTTATAAATTTTTAAAGTAATCAATATCCAAAACATATATTATTTTGTTGACGCCAAGGATACCGATTAAATAAATCCAAATATACAAAATATATATTTTTAGCAAGCTGGTAAAAAGTCTGTTCATATTGTTTGAATACAAATATATTATAAGTATAAAAATATCCTCTATGGAGTTTGAGCAAATTTATTCTTTTCACAACAAAAATCATAATTCCTGGAATTTTTTTTTGGTCCGTAAAGTTTAGGCCCGATTCACATTTAAACGCAATTCATAAATTCTTAAATATTTCGTATATATTCTCGTTGGTAAACAAAATAAAACGAAAAAAAAATAAAAAAAAAACTGCTCAGTGAAACCGAACCAATATTTATATTTCAAAATTTATTATTACACAACACAGCATAATTTTCAAAGTTTTTGTATATTTTATTAATCTAAGTGCCTACATTCGACTTTTTAGCTACACTTATAGCTACAAAGAAAATAAAAATATATTTTGTTTGCGATACAAATAATAATATGGCGGAGAAATTCAAACCAATGGAAAATTATAGTTCAAACAAAATGCATTTACAAAAGTATCAAGGGTTTTAGAATATTTATTTAACAGTAAGGCGTAAGGGTATTCCTTTTGTATTGTATAGCCCGTTGTATATATCTATATCTAAATGTACTTCAATGTTATTGCATTGGCGCTACACTTTCTACCATCTCTAGCATTCGTCTACAATGAACTAAATGGAATAACCCTTAGTATTATTTTTATACAAAGTGTAAAACGTATGTTTGATGGTTATATGGTGTTTTTTTCTTTTCATTATCTTTTTTTTTTTTTGTTTTGTTAAATAACACGTCCGGTTTAGCTTCCATTATTTCTATATCCTTAGTTTTTATGTAGGTAGACTAACATACATATAATAAAAGAGCAAAGCTTAATTTCAAAATTAATTAAATTGAATTCTATTTAAAATATTTGCGATGTTTTAATTTAAAATTGTTTGGTATAGCTTTAAGGTACTCCATTGAAATCATGCTTGAATGCCATATATTAATATCTTAGACATGCAAAAAAAAAAAAAACTGGTAACGGTATATGGGAAAACTAACTTTAAAATGTTAAAATGGTTTTTCCAGAATTGGTGAGAATCTGTACAAAATCTTGAACCAGTTTTGTATAAATAATGAATATATGTTCATTGCAGTTAGAGGGTATGCTCTGGCAATATTAAGAATTCTAAGAATAGAGAGCTCCATCCTTAGAGAATTCTTGTTCTCAGTAAGCAGTTTAAGTCATGATTAAATTCTAATGAAATCAGCAAGAAGTTAGTTTGGAATTTATCGTGTATACGAAATCTGAATTCTTAATGAAAATGGCGATTTTATGGTAAATAAAGTTGAATACCTTGTTGAGGTCAATCCTTGACGAAAAAAGTCTTAATAAGAATCAATTATATTCCTTTACAAAACTTTTAACATCATCTCCGCTTTAAAGTTTACAAACATAATTTTATTTGTTAACAATATAATAAAATAGCTTGAAATTTTGTGAAAAACATTGTGTGTGTTTGTGCAAACAATTTTTATTATCAAATCCCTGACATATTTTGCTTTGTGATACAATATTTTTTTCGTACAACAAAAAGCACATTTTATCTACTATAATGTTGTGTACAAAAGAAAAAGACAATTTATCGATAGAAAAGAGCTTTTTCTTCAATAAAGAAACAAATTTAAAATCAATTCAAATTTAAGTTGAAACTGTATTTATTTCACATTTTTCGATCTTTGGCGCTTTATAGCTTGTAAGGCTTGTGAGGTATTGAGACAGTAAAGCAATAAGGCAATGTGATATTTTATTATGGTATTTATTAAACATATGAGTGTAATTTGTTATGGATGCGAGGAAAGAAAAAGAATGTAAAAGAGAAGAATTGGAAACATTCAACGCATAAATATGCAGAAATTTTAATTTGGTTTGCTTAGTGCAAGTATGTGAATACAAGTGGATTTTGTTTATGGAATTTTATCGAACGATTGAAACCTTTAATGTTTTGAGAAATGAAAAGCCAAAATTCTGATAAATTACCATAAATCGCTGCATGCACAAAAATTTCTATGTGATCAGTTATTTTAATGTGGTTTTTTTTTTTTTTATAAAGATTAAGAATTGAATGTCAAACAGTTTTAGAATAACACACAATTTTCATTCACAACGTTTTCTATTCGAAACACACAAAAAACTATAATTAAAAAAATAATAATAATAATAATATCAATATTTATTAATTAATTACGAATTATTTAAAAACCCTTCAAAACATAAGCATTTGTTTATATAACGGTTACGAATTGTATGCAAACAATACATAAAATTGTTTGAAAGCTTATTTTACACTTGAAACACTTTTCTGCTACAATTTAATCTAATTTTCATTTTCGTCTAATGCTATTTCATGAAAATTTTGTAGGTTTATTTAAAATGTCTCTAAATAATATCTTTTTCTATATACTTAAGAACAAATTTAATTAACTAAATTAACAACATCTGCGTTGCTGTTCGTCGCACTGCTTTTATTTTCAAAAATTATATATTTTTCACTTAGCTGTACATAAATATGGAAACTTTTGAAAAATTTAATGGTTGGCACAATTTAGAAAGTAAAATTTAACATTAGATTTATATTTGCCGAAAAAGGGCACAAAAAAAAAATAAATAAAATAAAATGATTTATTCAATACAATTAATATGAATGTAAGGAGGCAAACCGAACCGAACCGAACCTCATTTTTTTTTGCTTTTAGAACCGAAACCAAAGAGCAGATCCTTCTATTTTTCTTCTAAGAACCGAACCCATTTTTCGTAAAATCAAAATTATAAAAACAAAAAAATACGCTTTTTCTGGCGATGAATTTTAAATGCAAATGACATATTTTTCTAATTTTGAACTTGGTCTGAATCACATAACAGCAATATTTAGTTTTTTTTAAACTAGAAGTTTGAAAAATATTAATTAATTTCACTTTTCAAGAACCGATCCCTTAAATATTGAGAAGGTTCGCCTCCCTGATTCAATAAAAGAAAAAGTTTTAAATGGTTGAAACTGTTTAAAATAATAAAAATCGCTTTAATTTTTAATTTTACTTTTGATATGGTGTTTTATTCATTTGAAAATGGCAAGGTGAATAATATGTAAACCAAATATATGTAATACACATTTTTTGAAAAGGTAAATATTTGTTTAATGCTGGGTTTTTAAATGGATAAAAGGTTATATAATTTAAATAAAATATTTATATGGTTTGCCGATTTTTTCACTCAGATGTTTGTTTAATATAAACATTTATTATTGTAATATTTATCCATACTTAATATTTATTATTTATGTTTATTTTAATAATTTATTATAATTCTTTTGATAAAACATTTATTAAATAATTGAATAAAATTTGTATAATAGGTTAGATGATTATACACCAAAACCAAATTATGAATATGCTACGATAAATTCACAAATACAAATAAAAATTATATATTTTTCTAAATAATTAAACCATTCTGATGTACTATATATAAAAATTCTTTAGAAAGTCTTTTAAATTTATGTCTAACTAAACGCATATCTATATTCTATTCCTAATAGCCATCGATATCGCAAAATTGTCAATAACAGAAATCTATATCGCTCCGATGTCTCTGATGAGAGAATGATATCGCCAAACTTATCGAATTTCGTTTACATAAGATATCAATTTCGATAAGATGTGCGATATCAAGATATCATATCGAAGTTTATGTATATTTGTTATCGTTTTCAATATGATTTTCGATGTCAGAAAATGATGTCAAAATTGATATAATAATAATATGAAACCAGCGTTGACCTCGAATAGAGATCGCATTGAATCGACAATTCGAGGTTAAAATTAAAAGCTTAATTAATTCCTTGTCATTATAAAATTAAATAAATTCAATGAATAAAATGATTTAGTTAGTTTAAAGACATCTCTTCAATGAGAGCATCTGTCTCAAGTGTATTTAGATCACTTCTCTTAGAAGTGGGCCATCTCTCGCAAATGATCCACCACTCTCATAAGTGGAACCACTTTGGGAACAATCTTTGGTGGTCTGCTTAGAGAGGTTTTACTGTCACCTCATTTTGCTTAAAAAATTGTTAATTTTAAAGAGAATATAGAAATTAGATCGATAATTTTGAACACGAGTAAGTGTAAATTAGAAAATGTTACCATTATACATATATATGATTATCTATAATTCAAACGAAATTGCAATATACCAAATTATGATGTAAATTATAAATGAAAATACTTATGATGCCTATACCAGCTGTATTATTACAAATCATTATTTAAATAAGTTCACAAATACATATCATTTCTATTCATATATGTTTCAATAGCTTTGTTTATTCGGTTAGGTTGTCTTTTGCGCTATACATGACAAGACCATAGCATGATCCTTACAATTGAATAAGCCATCATTCAACATATTCAATGAATGCTTAAAATTTGTTAGCCACAGAATATTTTTATAACTTTTCAATATCGTCTTTTCATTTTTATATCCATGTGATGGATATCAGGAACAGGAAAGAAAAAAACAAATATTTGAAGTGATATACATATAGACTTAAAGCATATTTAAATGCTTTCATGATATCATGCGAGCATCAATAACTGATATTGACCCTAATGCAGAGTGTAAACTGCATACAAAAATCGAATATAATAAATATTATGGAAATACTGAAAAATGTAGAATATTGAATAATCTGCATTTTAAATAAATATTTTATTTTTACTCGTTACCGTTCATATTTTCAAATTCAATTGAATATATAGATGCATTTTATCGTTTTTATTTCATCTATATAATAATCAGTTATTATAGTTTTGTTTTGAAATTGAATTGAATTGAATTGTTGTTTATTATCTGTGTTGTTTTATTTTTTTTATGCAGGGTGGTTCCGATAACACGGATCTTTTTTTGATTGCAAAACTTTTTTTTGTTATTTTTTCAAGAAAAAACTTTTGAAAGAAATTGCAAATGTTAGTTGAACCACCCTGTCGTAAAAATATTTAAGCAATAAATGTTTATGGCGGAAACATTAAAAAAAACAAAAACAAAAACAATGTAGGTAGTGTAGCATTTTCTTTGTTTTATTTTTTGCGCTATTTTTATTCGAAATTATTAAAAATTTATATTTGAAAAATATTTGCTATTTATTTATAATCGATGAAATAATAATAGTTTCTTATCGATAAAAATGCTGTAATATGAGAATTGCATATAGTTTATTGTGAAAGTTGGGATGGGGAGATGGTAAAATAGCGTGTGGTGCATATACGTAGTGATATTTATGAAGAGGAATTTTTATATAACAAAATATAATGTATCAATTTTTCATAAATTAAATAGAAATGAACGTTTAAAATTACAAATTATTTCGGTTTACATTTTTTTTTTTTTTTAATTATAATACATATTTTTCTTTAATTGGAGTTTTTTCGAAAATGAAAATTAATATTTTTTAAATTGTATTTTTTTATGTCTGCAAGTTCAGTCTATGTCTCAGTTGAGAATGATTTCAAATTCTACCCTACTGAAATTCTGTACAAAAAAATCATTGATATATGCCTAAATTTTTTACCTGATAAAGACATTTTCAATATTTATTATCCATTTCAAGTTGAAACTTATTTAAAATTTTCTTTCAATTCTACAACAATTTTATAATATGTTAAGAAATAAATGACATTTTTAAATCAATTTAAATAATAACTGTAATCAATTTGCATTAATTTAAATGGAATGAATTGACAAAATAAAATAAAGAAATAAATATAATTAAGATTAAGAAAAGATGAGACAATTTTTCTTATTTCAAACAATGGATTTCATTATTTTTAATTATACAATATGTTGGACTAGAGTTTAACAATACATTTACTTGTACAGAGCACAAACATCCTACTGTGAGCATTTTCCGGGCTAAATGTTAGAATTTATAATATTATATGTTATAGAGAAAGCATATTTATATAAATACAAGTATTATTTTTTTTATTTATTTATTTATTATTATTAATGTGTTCAGCGTACGTCTCTCCCACCTACTGAATGCTGGCACAACGGCCCAATACAATATGAATCGGCGTAAGTCATATTAATGCTAAGACTAAAGTATATGTTTTTAAATTTTTTTTCTAATTCATTTCATAATTGAAAAATCTTTTAATATGGGTAAAATTTAATATTTATGATTTATCCGTTATTTAGTTGTGTCGGCCGTGTAGAAAAAGGGCAAATTATTTCATATACTTGAAAGTTTTTTGTAATCGTTGATTTTGTACATTTTAAAATGAACAAATATATTAGAATATATCTTAATGATTTATTGCCATTTTTTTAATCGTAATTCAAACGAAGTTTAATTTTTTAATCGAATTAAACTTTTTTTCCATCATACTGAGTTTAACCATATCAAGACCATTTCTTTCAAAATCGAATCTTTGAGACCCCAAAATATCTAGTAGTCTATTAATCGAAAAACTTCACATCACATGACCAACATAACATGACTATAACAATAATATTACATAAAATATGGAACTTACATGTGTTTTTGAGCAAACTGCTATGATGTAAATGTATTTATGATTTGATAAGAATTGAAAAAAGAATTGATGATGGTTCCAAGGTTAAGGCTGTAAATAACTTTTAGAATAATGAAATAAAAATACAATAGACCTGTGAAAGAATAAATGAAAAAATAAATTGAGATGAGTATCTTATTTGAGATAGCCAGGATTGGCGGTAAGCATCAACTCGTATAACCCCAGCTTTTCATAAACTTTAATTCAGTTAAACTTAACTAAATCTCCGGTATCATACCTTAGTTTTCATGAAACCCTACTATATAAGATGGGTTTCACGAAACCCGAGGTATAAAACTACTCGAGATTTATTCAAGTTTAACCGAATTGAAGTCTATTAAAAGTTTGGGTTACATAAGATTAGTGGATTACTCTTGTTGATGCTTATTATCGTCCTATATATGTGTATTGTGTATATCTATATAGATTGCTGGTGAAATTTACCCCAGGCGGATTGTATGAATTATATCTCAAAGCTTTACTTAAATATTATTATATATTCATATATATAACTATATATAAATATTTGCGTAATTTTTCATTTTCATACATATTCATATCGTCTATTTTAAAAATTAGATGTTAATCTAAAAATAATCTAAGTTTTGGGTGTAATTTTTAAATAAATTATACATGACAAATTATAAAACTGAATATATCTTATTCTTTACCTATATTAAAGCTTTCATTTCATAATGCATATATTAAAAGTTATTTAATACAATGGATGGTTAATTGATTTTTAATAAAACGTTAATGCCATAAAACAAATATTTTTAATAAATCAATTATAATTATAAATAGATTATGAAATAAATTAAACATTTGGTGTGAAAAGAACGCGCGCGTATTGATCACGTGGCATCAACTAAATATATATATATATATATGTAAATTATTGATAGATAGATTAGATGTACCTACATCATACAATAATGAAATTTTAAACAAAATAAAAACACACCTAAATATGTATTTAATATAAGCCCTGAGAGTATTTGAACTGTTTATTTTACAAATAACCAAATTGTAGAAATTATAGTTTGCAAAACAACCAAACCGCAGAAATATATTAAAACTTTCTAAAAATAGAAACACTTTAACCAAAAATGTCAATGGCATACAATACAAACTGAACATCCTTCCAATATTCTGTCAAACATATTTGAATTGAAATTAGTATCTACTGATACTTGCATCATTAAGCTATATCCAATTTAAAATGAATTTGTCTGATTGAAAATGGGAATAATGTTTTCAAAGAATAATATATTATACTAAAACAATCTACATTTGCATAACATTAAAGGCCGAATATCGTCAGAGGAAAGAGAAGAAAAAAAACAGTTAGAAAGAAAAAAAAACACAAAATTGTACAAATCACCGGAAGTTCCCCAGAGAATTTTACAAAATAAATGACGAAATCGTTATAGTAAAAAAGAAAGAATATAGCTTACCTGTATATTTTTATGTTATTTTATTTTTATTTTTTTAGTTGCGTTGCGTTCCAACATAAATATAGCACATTGTTACAATACAATGTTTTTTTACTGAGAGAACATATAAAATTGGTATAAAAATGTATAGAAACGATTTAATGTAATTGATGTGCGTGGGGCCAAAGGTGTACTTTTCTCCTCTCGTTTTTTATAATCCAAATTTTATTCGTCCGCAGAACATTTTGTTACACAGCTATAAATCTTAAATGGACCTTCACCTTTTTATTATATATCCGTTAAAATGGAAATTCTGCTGAAGTGACATATAGATTATAATACAATATGACAAACAAATATATATAGTCAACAAACTAAACTTTAGATATTTAGGAACACATTCTAAAAAAATTCCGTGTAACAGAAGTATGTTAATAAATAATTTTACGTAAAAATTGCTGTTATCGAAATTTATTAATAAATTATTTGCGATCTGTTTTTTTTTTTTGTTTTCAATAAAATGTTCGTGGGCTAAATAAATAAAAATGTGTATAGAATCGCCTGATAATATTTTTTTTCATGTCGTTTATACCATATTTCTGCTGTAGGTTTTCAAATAATTACATGAAAATATTTTCAATCTAATATAAAGATTTTAGAAATATTTGAAATTCCTGCAAGCAAAGATGACTGCAAATTATATAAATAAATTCATAAATTCGTAAATAAATATCACTGGATTTTGTAGAAAATATTATTTTTAACTCTTTTAAATGCATTTTTCACTAAATTATAGTTAGATTTAAATTATTCTGAACGCTTTTCACATAATCCCACATAAATATATAATTTAATTGTTTCAAAAATAGTCATCGAAAACCTATATTAAGAACAGCATACTTATTTTTTGTTATTATAAAACTATTTTCTATTTTGAAAGTTTTAAAATGAAAAAAAAAAAAATATCTTCTGTGTAATTTAAAACAAAATTACTAAGGCATCTATACTATATTCAGACTCTTACACAAAAGTTTCGACGCGAATTATGTCACCGAATTCAGCATTCACTTGTTCTATAAATGTCTGTCTATCTTTCGGCTATATTAGATATAAAAACATTATCGACATTTTAGATCTTTTGCCGGTGTAAGTTCGATCATTTCTCGAAAGTGGCTGGTGCTTATAAATAAAATGAATTTATGAAAATTATAATCAACGAAACAAAGTTATTTTTCTTTTGAATATTTCATTATTTATAAACTTTTCAATCAAAACTCATTTACAATATTCTTAGAAAATATGTTCAGTCACAAATTTGTGTATCATAATATATTATAAAATATGAATAAAATTTCGAGGTTATTCAAAAAATCGATTACTATCTGAGATAAATGTATTTGACCACCAATATTTCTTTTGTTATAAGAATGAAATTGCTTTCTAATAAAAATGAAATAGATTGCCATTAAAAAAAAATTGAGTTCCAATCGATTGTAGTAAAATTTTCTGATGGAAATAGACAATGTATGCACTATAGTGATTATTCATAAATCGAGATAAATTCGATGTACAAGAAATAATTTACATTCATGATAAAAAATATTCTTGTTTGTTTTCAGCATAGCAACATTTTTCGTATTTACCATAAAAATGATGTTTGGAAACATGTTGCCTTTATCTTTGAATCACCGTCATTTCTATTCAACAGATAAATTATGAAATAATTTACATAAAAAAAAAATATATATATATTAGGGTGTTCCGAAAAAAAAAAGTTTCTTGGATTTCAACCCCCCCCCCAAATTCTGATGAGAAATATTATAAAGACATTCAAAACAAAGTTTGGGGTCGATTGGTTAAGTTTTGATCCCCGCGCACCCCCTTTGAAAAAATTAATATTTACAAAAAAAAAAATTTAAGGGGGTGGGTTTGAGGGTCAGTTTTAAGGGAAGACCTTTACTAACACATTGGTCACATGTTTTATGGAAATTGGTTCTTAAGTATATAAATTTTAATCTTCTTTAGTGGTCAATACATATTTAATAAACGAATAAAATTATAGTGCATATTAAAGTGGGGTAAATTGATCAAAAAAAGAATTTAAATTGGAGCATTTCTTTACCGATTGCAATAAAACATGTAATTATTGTGTAAGTAAAAGTATCCCCTTAAAACTGACCCTCAAACCCACCTCCTTAAAAAACTTTTTTTTTGCAAATATTATTTTTTTCAAAGGGGGTGCGCGGGGGTCAAAACTCAACCAATCGACCCCAAACTTCGTTTTGAATGTCTTTATAATATTTCTCATCAGAATTGAGGGGGGGGGGGTTGAAATCCAAGAAACTGATTTTTTTATACACTAAAAACGGAACACCCTAATATTAAAAAATAGTAACCTCTTAGTTCTTCAACTGGGTTGTAATACATCAATCAATCACATAAAAGGTATAAGAAATATGTTTGTTTAATTGTTAAATATGTAAAATAAAAAAAGAAATACAAGAGAATTTGGTCAATTGCACTAATTTTACCAGTAGGTTGATCATCTTCTAATGCAGCACGTTTTCCAATTACTTTATATCAATATTACTAACAAATATATACCATTTTTTTTGTATAGCAATTATATTTTAAAAGTCTACAAATCAATACACATTTCTAGTGTAAATATTTCAATTATATATTTTATCTCTCTGATATTTCGGTCTGAACTCTTATCAAAATCATTTAAAGCTGGGTTGATATTAAAAAAGTCAATTGTATAAAAGTCCATGACTTTTTTAAAAAAAGTCGACTTGACTTTTTTGATAAA
>JAABKK020012540.1:0-54928 GCA_011634745.2 Catotricha subobsoleta
AAAACAAGTATTATTTGACAACTCTACTTAGTATTATATAATACTATGCAATAATACTAAATTGAATGGGGTCTAAGATTTGACATTTATTTTATTGTAATCTATTTATACACTACCGCTCAAAAGTCTGAATACACCCACAATTGATATATAATTTCTTGAATATATTGAGAACCAGTGAATTAAAAGAGTTGATGTTATACTCTTTAGAAAGCTTGGTGAAGTATCTTTTAAACATATATACCTGGTGGTTTTCCCAATTAATGAAAAATGCTTAATCGTTGAGGTCCAAAAACTAACTGCCGATTTCTATAAATTTTGAGCGAATACAACCAATCTCTCAGATTGTAGTACTACTATAGGTCATCTGAGGAGCCGTGACTACACTGATTTGGTTATTTTCGCGCATTACGTCATAATATTATAGAAATATAGGGGAAAAAAGGAGAAATATGTGCGCAGTAGGTGCCATGTTCGTTACGGCTCTTCAGATGAACTATAAAGTGGTACAACACAGATTTTTTTTTTGATATCGTAAGTTGTTTGATCCGTCCATAGCTTTTGAATCCTCTAACTGAATTCTCCCAAATTATGTCAGACTGTACTAATACTTACTACTTACAATGTGGTACAATTTGGTTGAAATCGGTCCAGGGATGCAGAAGTTATAGCCATATAAATATTTCTGAAGGAAAAATTACCGGTTATAAACTATAAACGCTCATATCTTTTAAATTTATTAACCAATTTTAACACACTAATTAGTAGTACAACCTGGCGCAATTTGGTGGCAATCAGACCATCAAGAATTCAAAAGTTATGATCGTTCCTTATAAAGTATTAGAACGATCATAACTTTTGACCTCGTGAAATTATAAATCAATAGGGTACGCCGAGAGAAAAATAAAGTGGTTTTTTATATTTTTTTCTGATAAATAATGAAAAGTTATGAATACGAAGTAATCATTAAATTTTAAATTAAGTGTTAGTTTTGAAACTACAGAGATTTAAAATTTCAGTTTTGTATTATGTTTAAATATGACAATTTATTCAGAAATGGAGATAAAAATTTGACATTTAGAAGTCAACAATATTTTTGTTTTTGTGTTCATGCTTATATTTTCCTCTTTATAACAAAACAAAAAATTAATCATAATTATTATTCATTTATATGATTAATTATTATTATTAAAACTATTTTCTATCAGTTTTATTGATTATCAAATAATATAAAAAATACCACATTTAAGAATGAAGTTGGTACCAAAGAATATGAAAAAATAAAAACGCTATTTTAAAAAAAATCATTTTGACGGAAATTCATTTATTTGAAATTGTTGAAGCCAGAATTTAAAAAAAATGTGATATTTAGTGTTGTGTATCAATATCCTTTCATGTCTATATATCAGAAAAAAAATGGTCCGCGTACCCTATTGTGGGTGTATTCAGACTTTTGAGCAGTAGTGTATTAACGAATAACATAACCTCTAAATATCAGAACCGATAAAGATAGTATATACCTATATACATATAATCATATATATCATTAGAATAGTAATGTTTTTTTTTTTGCAACAATGATAAAGCTTTATTAAATTCAAATTTTCAGTTGTGGATTTTATAAATTTTGTGCAAAAAATTTGTTATAATATAAGTTTCGTTTAACATCTTTTTTTTTTAAAAACGCACTTCAAACCAATTCTCTGGCTTTTATCTATGATAGCCTGATTTTTGATACCTAAATTCACGAATTTCTCAATTAAACCAATAAAACTATAATAAAATGCAATGTTATTGTAGATATTTTTGAACTTGCTCATAAAAGAAGGTACAAATTAATAATTTGCATCACTATTTCGTCGAAATTAGTTAATTTATTATCATATTTTTGATTCCGCGTTTGACCAATTTGGGAAAACATATGAAACTATCATCAATAGATTGTACAAAAAATAAGTATTTTCGAACTAAAAACTAGTTAAATTTATTTAATTTCACTTATGTAATAATTAGCAATCACTATTATTAAACAAACACAGCATTTAATCACTTTAATAATTTTTAAAATGAATTTAAAATTTAACATATTTTCTTCATCTTTTGTTTACGTTTTTTGTTCAGAATGAATGTTTTAGCAGCGCCATCTAACCATCGATAAACATGCGGATAGAGAGGAAGGAACTTATATAATCCTTTTGGGTTGAATTCAAGGAGAATTTGAAGATTGGAGTATCATGCGAATATTGCAAGCATGTTCTGATGTTCTGATTTGACTTATTTTATAGAAATGTGTCTGCAATAGACTCAGCAAACCAATCGGAAACCAAAGTGCCAGAGAATGCTAATTGTGCTGACTATTGCATATCCGAATGCAATTTGTTTCCAAGCCAATACGCTTGCTAAAGATCGATTCTATGATAACTTTTGTAAGTTAGAAAGCGGTTTTATTCACGGTTTAGCAACCCATAGAAATTTCGAAAGCCGATGCGGTTACGGCAGAACTGAAGTGGCTTGTTCATATAATGCCGCTCATCAGTTTATTTGCGAACTGCAAGTAAAGAGTCGCTGCAAGTGGTCAAATTATAAAATACAAGAAGACAAAGGATAACTTTATTTAACTCTAGCTAAAAGATAATTCGATGTCAGAAATAGAAGATGTTGTCGAAGAAAATAGGTACGTCAAAGAACTTTTATAATTGATGCAAAACTGTTGAATTTAAAAACCTCGGCAAGGACGTACGAACACGAAGTATGTAATTTTTTAAAGAGTGATGAAAAGAAGATGCATTTGGTGGAAGACTTTCGATGCGCTAATGAGTTGTATACAATAAAAAATTTTGGAAGAAAAAAGATGTATCCCCTACTTCCTTCCATTAATTCGAATTTGAAAATTGAGCTCAAATGTTGAGTACTTATTAGATGTTTTTTGTGATTTCGATTCGAGATTATCATGTTTTTGTTTATAAGAAAAAAAAATGAACATATTATAAGTATGAGACACCCTGTATACCATTTTGGTAAAAGTACGTTTAAAGTATTTCTAATAAATACTCAATTAAATTTACTAAAACGTTATAGTACCATTTTTTCTGAACATTAAACGTTTTATTTAATTTTCATTATAATAAGATTTACACTTAAAAAACAATAATGATCCAAAAAATACCAATAAAGTTAAAAATTATCCTAAAAATAATATTAAAAACAAAAAGCAATCCGCCATTATTTAAATAATAAACAAATCTAATCGCTAACTACATTCACACATCTAATGTACACATTTTCATTATATGTACGATTGTATTGTGTGCCGCAGCCGAATTATCGGCTTGCGTATATATAAAAATGTATCTTCACAAATGTAAATAGTGTATATAGTTGTGAGTTCAGCCAGCTAATACGTAATGGTTATGCATCATGCATGGATGATATGAACAACACACAGAAGCATTGGGTTTAAACATGTATGTATGTGTGAGCAATTTGTAAAGGTTTTGCTTGAAACATATATGTATCCAAATCTAAGCAAAATTATAATGGCGGTCGTCATCGTAAAAAGTCGCATTCGTTTGTGTGGTTTCGTTTGTGATTGTAAATTTCGCTGAATTTATTTAATTTTAGTGTGTTTAAATGAAAAAAATTGAAATTAAATCATTTAATTGAAATAATTTATTGTTTCCAATAACATTTATCGATTTCATACAAAAATTATAAATTTTGTGTGTAGTGTAAGAGTAGAACAAAAAATAATAAGTTGCAAGAAGGAAATGTATGGTTCAAACGGCGGCGGCTAAAAAGTTGAGTTCTTCTTGTAATTTTTTTTTTTTTTGTGGGTCGTCGTCGATATACAGATAACTATATATAATTATATATATATATATAGATATATATATAAAAAAAAATATAAATATATATAATATCTCTTCTATTTTTTTTTTATTCGTCGTGTCGCGTCAGTTTACTCGCTCTCACACACACCATAAGCTCAATAATAAAATATTGTGACTACACACTGTGATTTGCGTTATTCATACACAAAGACGTAATGAACCGCCGTGTTCTGTGTTTTCTTCTCGGTGTGTAAAAAAAACTTACATTTTGCAGAGTATTTCTTCGTTTTTTTTTTAAATTTCAATTATTTAAATACACAAAAAAAAAAAATGAAATAATAATTATGTATAAAAAAAAAAATAATAATTTTCCATTTTATGTGTTTTGCAATATTGTAGTAAATAAGTAAATTGTATATATTTTGTTCATTGCGGGTAGCTGTTGCCTAATTGCAAATCTATTTTAAAGTTGGGGCGCACTAGTTTTGTATCTCTTAAGGTTTTTGACAAAAATCAAAATACGAGAGTTTAAACGACTACATAAAAAAAGAAGTGAAAACTGGATTTGTATATGAAAATTTGTGCCGGTCATAATATTAGGCTAATCACATCAGACTAAAATAAAATATGTAAATTTTTATATTGTTTTGTTTATAATATTTTCGAAGCAATGAACAGAAAAATATATCACGTGTAATGTGAACGCTCCTTAAAATGGCTGCTTAACAGAGATAATTAAATAGAGTTATGTTTAAGTTTAATTCAAAAATTGTGATTTTAACAAAAAAGAAAAATAATAATATGAAAGATATGAAATGGTGTTAAAAAAAATATATAAAATTATGTGTTCATTGTTTATTGTTTATAATAAGTTAAGAATTGGGTAGATGTTTTTATTATTTATTATTTTGTGATTGCAAATATAGAAAGTGAAGAAACGCATGTACTTACAGAATATTTTACTACCCAATTGGAATTAACAAACATAATGAGACAAATTAAAAAAAGTGCTGGGAAATGTTTATCCATTGTAGATGCATTTCCATTGTTTCGTCATCATCAACATCAACATTATCATCATCAATTTCGTCATCAGCATTTGTCGGTTGTTGATAATAAGAAAAAAAGACAACAAATTGTTATAGTTGCAGGAAACATACATCAAAGAATAATCACGAAAACAAATATTCGAATAATTTGTACTTAAAAAGTTCAATAGGAAATGCTAGGTTAGAAAAGAGTATTTTTTTTTTTTATTAGTATTTATTTCGAATTTAATGTGAACCATATTGCTAAATATCAAAAAGGAAAGAAAAAAACAAAATTGATTCCACAAATGTTTTAAACAGTTAAATATGAATATTTTTGAATTAAACTTATTATTTCGATTATAATTGTCTATATATTCAGTGGGACAATTTACCCTATCTTTTAAATTATTTTGTAAATCAGCTGACTTATTTCATTCTTTACTGTCATCCTATTCCTTTCCCTTTGTTTCTTCAGACTTTTCATCCTCTACTTTCATGAGTTATGTTATATACTTATTGCTTTTCATTCTTACTACTTAATGTTTATGACGTTTACCCGTGAAGAAATTATATTGGTATATATGATCTTCAAGCTTTCTATATTTACATATAATAAATATAATTATTATCTATGGAAATAATTATTATAGTGTACAAACCTTATTACTTTTTTTTATGTACCTTTCTATCTAAAGCTCATAGACAGTATATCCTTAGATAACTTTTTATTCTATGGATCTCTTTTATATAGCAAAAAAATAAATAAATAGTTTTCTATCGAACGTTCAAAGTACAAAACAAGAATACGTTATTTCTTATTGCAGGCGTAGGTAGACGAAACACGGCACCAGGCCCTTCATTAGGTTTACCTTCCACACTGGAGGATTCAGGTACCGGTTGGAAAAGTGGTCCAGGAGCTGCTGTTTCCGATAATCAAGGAAACGGTCCTGGTTCCTTTGCTCAAAGCAATCCAAATTCATTTGGTGGTCCAGTGTCAGTTTTTCCTAATGCTGGTCAAAGTAGCCCTGCTGGGAGTGGTCAACCAGTTCAGTTTGTACCACCTCCTGGTTCCAATACGCCACAATATACAGCATCACCAGCTCCATCTGGATCATCGACACCTGGTCCAGCGCCTCCACAAAATGTGAGTGGTGCTGGTTTTCCTCCACCACCAAATTCAGGTGCGACACCACAATATAATGGGCCGAATACAAGTGGTCCATTCGGATCACCGTCAGGAGCGGCGCCTCCGTTTGGACGCCCTGGAAGCTCTGGACCTGCATTTGGAGCACCACATTTTGCATCGCAAGGTGGTTTTGGCGGACCTCAATTTAGTATGCCACCAGGCTCACCATTTCATGGTCATCCGATCCCGCAAATGGGTCCAGGAGGACATATTATGGGAGGACCGCAGCCAGTTGATAGAATGGAACAAGGGTGAGTACTTATTAATTTCTATATTTTACGCAAATACAATATTATGGCCAATATTACTTATTACCTACCATTAAAAAATATTATGAATTCAGATATATTCAGATTTATCAAATAAATCAAGGTTTATATAGTAATTGTAACTCTGATGTACAATTTTGGTTAATTTTCTTAAATTCGTAAAGTCATCATTTCCATTTCAAGTTTAAATGTTACATTTTTCTTCATAAATGTATGCTGCAATAGTATAACAACGTTAATTGAAACGAATAAACAAGACTGCAGAAATCAAATTAAAGGCACTAAAATATACTCTGGACAGATTTTTATTAATTATTATCTAACATTAGTTCGACTCTAAAAAAAATGGTCAAAAACTATAGTATTTTTTTATTCATGATGAAACTTCCATTAGATTTAGAAAGATGAAATTTAATTTATGACACTCTATAGCCTTAACCAAAATTCCATGTTATTCTGTTAGTAATTTATTGTCGAAATCCACCATTTCAACAGTAGATACCAATATTATTAGTGTATTTAAATAGAAGAATTCTGATAACAGGAATAACTTACTATTCGTTCATTTAAATTATTCGATAACATATTGAATTTTTAAAATTTAAATTTTGTGATTAACTCATACTTAAATTTCCATTTAAATTTTTTTTAAAAATCAGTAGCGGTGCATTTCTTTCTTCTTTTATTCATTTTCCAATGTTAACATGAAATATAAAAGTAATGATTAAGTTTGTTTTAAATGTGCTGAAATCTATATTGTAACGTATATGTTAGTTATATTCATTTGTATCGTAACAAAAAATAAATAATAATAATAATAAAAAAAAAATAGACGAACGAAATGTTAATGCTCTTCCTTCTTTTACGCACGCTCGTTTATCTGTTGTCTAATGTGCGTGTGCATATAAATGTGTATAATATATAACGTTAATATACAAATAATAAGTAAATCGGCGATTAGTACAACAAATTACTAATATGTAATGCGAAACAACAGGAAATTTCAATAATAAAGTTACATGTTTACATCTATACACAATAAATATAAATTGTAATCAAATTTACAGCAACTACGAATGGTGACACTGACACATCTCCTTGTATGAAATTATATTTATATAATAATTTATAAATGGCAATTGTTTTCTTTTATTTTTATTTCAAATTTGAAATATCATTCTAAATTAATACTATCTATAACTTTACCCAAAACGTAATCATTATCCACTTTTTGAGTATTGGCAGTGGCATGAATATTAACTCAAAATCATTTCAAATTCTTTTAGGTGTAAATCTTATTTGGTCTCAATTTTAAGTCAAAGAAAATATGCAGATCATTTTAAAGCTGCGCGATACTTCTATTTTAAAATATTGATTTATTTTATGGTTTTAATTTTTCGGTGAATTGAAATTTATGCATCCATAATTATAATCAGTTTGTAAGTACTTACGTCGTCAACAACAAACAAAAAAGACAAATGACAATTGAAAAATTTATCAAAATAATAGATTTATCTTACTGGTAAATTAATTATTTTGAATGAATTAAAAAAAACTAAATTATTATTTGTTTTTTTTTTTTTTACCGGACAATTGTTTCGCAATGTTAATGTTACAAATACAGCGGCATTTTACCATCAGCCATTAAAATAAATAAGTTGTGTATTGTGCAGTACTTTTTTTATGCTAAAATTATCTATAGCTTATTTTTTTTTTTTTTTTTTTACTTTTTTTTACATTTCGTTTCATCAATAATTGTTACTACTGTGTTTCATGTATCCATCCGTCCGTCTATCGGTGTGTTGTGTATTTTCTATCTTTGTATAAAATGGATATATTTGACTGTGTGGATTAAACATTTAATTTAAGTACCTTTGGCTTCTCTTGCTTAGTACAAACATTTTAGATTTTCTATAAATTCTTTATATTGTTGACATTGGCTCTTGTTTTTCCTATGTTATTTAATCTGATTGTATTTGATTTAATATTATGTGTGCTTAGGAGAAGGTTAAATAACTAAAAATCTTCTACTCTGAATATTTTTAATTATCAAAAGTGAAATAATGTTCAAAATTTTGATTATCGAAAAATACCAATTGTGTCTTAGGAATAATTATTTATTATTGTTGATTCCTATATAGTCAGATAACTTTAAATCCTTTAACCGTTTAAAATCTATTTTCAGTTGTGTTAAATGTACAATATTCAATTTTTTTTTTCTGTTTTGAATAAACATCTCTTAAATAGTAAAAGAATTTTTTTCTCCTGCTGCATTTAAAGCGAAATAGACTATTTATGAATACTTATAGATAAATTTTCTGTAAATAGATTACAAAATTTTATTTAATAATATCAAGGAAAAACACGTTTTCAAATGTGAAAGTATTAAAATGAAAACTAAAATAAAAAAAAAAAAAAAAAAAAAATGAAACAAAAAAATAGCATTTTCTGTTGATTATGTGTTTATTACTTGGCTGGAATTAGTTTATTATAGTTCATTCGTATTTTTTTTTTGTGTTTTTGTCTAACCAATTTTTGTTGTTTGAAAAATTATTTAATATTGTTTTTTTTTTTATTATTATTATTATTATTTTGTACGGATATTTCCCTCACACAATAGATAATATCCTTTATATCTCCCTCTCTCGCTTTCTATAAAACAAAACAAAAAAAAATAAAAAAAAATATTGAAAAAAAAAAATGAAAAAAGTTTAACTTGTTCGACTTGTTTCTTGAAGAAATATTTTTTTTTCTCGTCGTATTTAAGCAGTTCTCTTCATACGTTTTTTTTTTCTTGTTATATCTTTATGTACATTACATTATATATCTACCTATGACTATGTGTCAATGTGTAAGTGTGTGTGTGTGTTTCTGTTTTTTTTTTTTTTTATTATTATTTCTTCTTTTTATTTATTTATTTTATTTATTTTTTTGCCACTGAGTGTACATTCTACTGCTACGACGCGATGATTTGGTACATTTTCAGTTCAATATAGCTACCTTTTCTCTATTCACCATATATTTCATAAAATTTATATAGTTTGACTATGAATATATTGCATATTCACATCA
This sequence comes from Catotricha subobsoleta, assembly GCA_011634745.2. Taxonomy (NCBI): domain Eukaryota; kingdom Metazoa; phylum Arthropoda; class Insecta; order Diptera; family Cecidomyiidae; genus Catotricha; species Catotricha subobsoleta. The sequence goes on from JAABKK020012540.1 coordinate 9,389, forward strand.
ATTCAATATAAATGTAATATATTTAATATTATAAATGAGAAAAGCAATGAAATGGGGAACAATGTATATAGTTGCAATAAATTTAATTATATATGTAATCATAATTATTTTTGTTTTCTTCAAGCATTTCATTAATTACAAAATACTTATTGTTATTATTGTCAAACAATTTTATTTAATAAAATTATTTTGCCTCGAAGTCAGTTAAAATAAATCGATTAATCGATAGTTTATCGATTTTAACTTGACAGAATGTAAAGATATTAATCGATGGTTAACAGACAGTTTGATTATCGGTTAACTATGGACATAAATCAGTCTTAGATATTTGAAAAAAAAAACAATTTATTTACCCGATTTAATGTTAAAATTTCATCAAAATCGAGTCTATAGATTTCAAAAAATTATTTTGCCCTTTGCTAAAACAATGTGAACAAATTTGGTTAGTAGTTTCTGTTTTGTCTTTGCTAATTTTTTTTTTCTACTTTACTTGATGTGTCATGTAAATTAGGAATATTTTAATTTTAATGTTTTTTATCTGCTAAGTTTGATAAATTAATACCTAATAGTTTTTTTGTTTTTTTTTTACCCACAATAGGGTTAATTGAACTAAAACACTAAATTTCCACACACAATTAATATGAATTAATTCAACGCAAGGAAAAAAAATTAATTGAACCCATCTAAATACAATTAAAATACTTTCAGAATAAATAAGTAGGTAGTAAATATTCTAAAATTATTTCGATTTTGTTTGTTTTTTGAATAATATACTTAAATAAACTATTTAGTGTTTGAATTATGAGAAAAAAAGGAACAGAGTAAATGCTATTTTTATTGGAATAATTTGTCTTCGATTTTTGGCTGGCTAATGAAAATTATTACATTTCGCACTGAATGAATATAACACTAGGTACTAGAAACACGTGTGAAATAATAATAGTCATATATAATCATACATATACAAATTACCATGCAAATAAATTAATATCATAGACTAAACTAGGTAAACAATAAACATTCTCTAGATCTAACATTATATTAGAATTGACATTACATAAAAACTATCAATCTGATATTTTAATCTTTCTCTATATAACGAATTATTTTGATTAATTTAAAATTTCCTTATTTTCGATGTGGAAGTGAAAATATATTTTCGTTTAGAAAAAACTTAAATTTACACCAAACAATAGTACATATATGTTACGCATATATATGAATGCTGGCTGGTTTCCTAACATTTACATAATATGTATAGTAAAAATTTGTAAAGTATTTTTAGCAGCTTATAAAAATTAATCGATCTCTAATAAATTTGAACTAATGTGCGATCTCTGGCGTGTTGGATAAAAATCAATTCAGGCCGACAGCCAAAAAATGTTATCGAAAAATTGGACATTTCATTTTTCCATTTATGCATGCGACCACATTTAAAATATTTCTACATAAATATTTAATACAAATAAAAATGTTAAAACGATAGTTTAGGTTTTATGGTGGTTTTTTTGGAGTTTTAATTTTTTTCAATATACATATTTAAATTCATAACTTTTTTTTTTTCTAATTTGCATCAGGTAGGTATTATTTATTAGAATTAGGACTTTTCTCGTAATTCCGAATTTAGTAGTAATTTTTAGCGAGTTGGATAATAAAAAATTTCTCAGTCTGACTGCTAAAATAGCTATATTACTCTAAAAAAAAAAGAAAAAAGGAACAATAACGCAGATACACGAGAAAAACAAAATAGATTTATTGAAAAATAATACGTCGGCTTAGCGGCAACAACACGTAAGTATCAATTCTGATGAAAATGACATAATTTTGTAAAAATATTCAGAATTCATCTCATAATTTTTACTTCAATTTTGAGAAATTTGGAAAATTTCGAAAAAAATCAAGTGTTGGTTTGAACAATTTTTTTTTGTCCGATGCCTGTGGATGGATTTTGATGGTCAGTATACCAAAAGACGCAGATTTTTTATTTTTTTTTTGAATTATTTCGTTTTTGCATCGTGGGACCCAATTATTTGTTTTTTTTTTGCACTTTTTTTACATATTGAGTTGGATGGTCAATATACCAAAAGACGCAGAATTAAATTTCTGTGTTTTTTTTAATTTCTTACAAAAATGAAGTCGTGTACCAATCCATTGGCAGCTTGTTTTTTTAATTTTCACCATTCATTAAATAACAACAGGTAACTATCCAAACCTTACCATTTAACAACGTCACGTACACTATTAAAGCCCGGTTTCTCCTCTTCGCTTGAAATGACATTTTCGGGTAGCGAAATTTTAGGTGAAATAATAATATGGAGAATATGAAAATTTTGCTCATGAAATGAATTTCCTGTTCAGGGGAAATGAAATTTTAAAAAAAATATGGAGAAATGTCAAATATTTTACGCGCAGCTAGGGAAAAGAAATGTCGGACCCATTGTTCCCGTGAAATCGGTTGAAATCGGTAGAGAAAAAAATATGGAAAACTGGAAATATTTTGCTCGCAAAATAAAATTTGTGGAATCATTTTTTTACGACCTCATTTCACTAGGTTGTTTTGTATGTAAAATTTCATTTCACGCGAACAGGAAACCGACCTTAAAGTTGAAAAAATTACGGTAAAATATAATTTATTTATTTTTTAAGTTTCTACAAATGAAATACGATGTAATTCTAACTTAGAAACTAAAAAAATAAAATAAAAATTTCCTGCCGGGATTGTTTTAAATCAGTTCTTACTCTCTGCTGAAAAATTCATAAAAACACACTTACGTGTTTGTTACCGCTAAGCCGACGAATAGTTGCTGATGAACTTAAAATAAATGATGGTGTTATGATAATAATTTTAACCACAGAGAACATTTAAACATCATTGAACAATTAAATTTTAATTTATGATTATTCTGATAAGAGAATAAAGCAAATTTGTTCAATACATTAATAAATTAGTTTGTCTTACAAATTTACTAAATTTAGCTCTATAAATATTCTATTTCATCCATTTGCAGCGAGAAAGAAATAAAGCTAGTTAGAAATACGAAATACTAACTACAATTCAGAAATTTCCCTGAAAAAAGAAATAATTTAAAAAATCATTTCATATTGTACATTAGGATATTGTATCAATGCAATAATCTAATTTAATTCAAGGTAAAGGAAAAGGAAACAAGCGTACACAATTATGGATAGAAATAATTGATCGATTTGAATGGTTAATAAAATAATAATTAAAAAAAAAAAAAATCACAATATAAAAAAATAAAAATAAAATGACGTTTACACAATTAAGTTGCGGACTATGATTATTATTCTGGTAACTGAAAATGACAACAATATTTGCTACTTAGCTGTAAACTAAATACATATCTTAAATTACCTACGAATTGAACATTTAAAGAATGGAACGGTAATTAAAAGCTCTTTTGTGATTATAAAGAAAAAGGTTTTTGTTTTTAATTTTAAACTTTTTTTTATTTGACATTGCAATATTTTTGTACTTGTATATAGTAGATATTTTCAGTAAAGATAGGTACTCATAAAAGTAAAGATTTACTAAAAATACGCATTAAAACAATGACTCTTTTCACAGTACGACAATTTCAGGGAGAAAAGAAAATGTTGGAAACGAAATAACTGCAAAGAAAGCACCATTATTCAGAGTAAATTAAAAAAGTATCCATAAGATTGCAATTGTAACCCAATGTATGTGCTTAGACTTTTTTGGGTTTTTAGCTCTACATTTTTTCATTTTTTAGGGTGTCTACAAACTTCAGAACTTTAAAAACGACTTTTACACGAACTTTTTGTATATTTTTGTATATTTATATAACTGAGAAAAAAAAAACTATTTGCCGCGATATAAATAAAACGTGAAAGGAGAATAAAAAAAGGTCCTCAGGATTTGAAAACTGAAAAAAGATATTGAATGATTGAAAAGAACGACTTTGACGACCGTTTTTCGAAAACACGGTTTTTTAATGACTTGAACGACACCCTGATTTTTGTTAAATTATTTACTGAAATTTTCAGATATTTTTTAGAAGTTTACTATGTTTTTTGACTACACACAAATATTTATTTCTTATAAACTGCGATGCCTGAATATATTTATTAAAATCAGTGATGTCATCAGGGTTTGTTGAAATAAAAATGGAAAAAATATGTCACTAAAATCAAAAATTTGCTTTTATTAATCCATTTTTTTTTTCAATTCTGGATGTAATATGTAGTTGTATATACAAGCAGACAGAAAAACATAGCAGTACCAAACAAAAGAAGCACTCCACGCTACAAAAATTAATATTATAAATGGGATATTTGTTAGGTACTAAAGTCGATTTCGATTCAGCATATTTATAGCATATCGCGGTATGATGAGCTTGACAGTACTTGGTATGTTGTAGTAGGCTAAATGCGGTTAAGTGAATCGAAATGAGGTGTTACGTTTATATTGATTGAGTCAGTTGAAGTTTGTCAGTTCTTGGTTACGTTTTAGCTAACCAATCTATAGACTATGGTTAGGTTTTTAAGTAACCGGAACATACCAAAGCTCTAAGAAACGTAAGCTCGGTATGCTTGAATCGAAATCGTTTGGTAAGGTTTTGTAAGATTTGGTATGTTTTAGTATGCGGAATCGAAATCGACTTAAGTTAACTTGTAAAACTTTCAGTATTTAATTGTTTGATCTTTTTAATAAAAAATATTTTTTTTATTGTCCGTAAATACCATTTCTTGTCAATGTTTAATGAAAAGAACTTTTTGATGTAGATAATAAAAATAAAATAATCATACTCTGATTTTGTTAAATGCGTGTTATTTAACCCAATATCCAAAATGAAAAACATGTTCAATATATTTTTCTTATGCTTATTGAGGGTTTATACAGTGGACAATGTACATTGTGCACATATTGCGTACTCATTTTCATTATTTCATTTCATTTCTTTTAAATTTATTTATTTATTTATTTTTTTAAATTATAAATTTCACTATTTGCAGATAATGTTGTTGGTGTCTCGTTAAAAATATTTTTATTATGAATATCTGTAGTAAAACAGGACAAAGAACGATATTATAGACAGTCGGTGGGTATCCCCCAACGCAGTAACATCAATATAATTTTAGCTAATATTGAAACATTACATACATATAGAAAAAAAAAGGTACGCTTATGCAGAAATTATTTAGGAAGATACCTGATGATATACAATATAAATAATATTTCATTTAATTTCAACAATTTTTTTAAATCTTTTAAGTATATGTAAAAATCTTCCATCAAAACGAAATAGTTACTCAATTTTACCGATAAAATTTACGTGGTTATTTATTTTCTTCTCTTTCTACAGTAAGGTAAATATAATAATCATTATTCATGCGGTATGCTTTTCGTGTTGCATACACATTGATACTTTTTGTACATCTTATAAGCACCAATACTTTAAGTTGCGTGCTATGCTTTTCCTTCTCTTCTTTACCGCATATATATGTAACATATTAAAATATATGAATGTTATAATAATATTTACACTTACACTTCGATCAGAATCAATGATTTGTTCTGTGGCGTTATATCAAGCACTTCTTTTTTCTTTAAAAAAAAACTTCTTTCGTTTGGTAGTACATATAAATTTTTCATTTATGCTTTGCTAAACGTCTTTTCTTGTACATAAAATCTTTAGTTTTGTCTTTACGTCGTCGCCAAATAATATGTCTATTTATTATTTCAGGAATCTTCTTAAATTATCTCTTATTATGCATAACAATTTTACATATGCATTCAATACATTCTTCATAATATAATAAACTGATAATAGTACTATAGTGATAGTGATGTCATCATTACATTGGAGGGCAACCACGAGATACATTGACTTATTTGCATTGATTACATTTATATGTACTGATAATATATTCAATATTATCAAAATAAAAACCAATACATGACACTTTTGCTGCTGAAATTTGTAATCCGCGTGAAAAACATACAATAATATTATAAATAAATAGCCATATTGTTGAAGTCAAATATAGTTTTATAATAATAATAATAATAATAATAATAATAATAATAGCTTTTCTTAACATAATGCACAGAACTTCGTTACAGAAACTGGGCTTCTTACAATATTATTGAAATATTTAGGGGTAGTAGTAATAGTAAGGGTGTAGTAAGTTTACACTATTGTACCGTTTTTAATGCCTTAGCGTCTATGGTAAAAAGTGTAGTAGCAAGGTTTAAAATCGACATTTGTTCATAAAATGGACGTAATATAAGAAATGGGTAAAAAAAACAAATTTTTAGCGGTTTTTTTGAAAGTTTCTGTTTGCAAAATATTTAGATATATAGAAAATACACTAACTACTAGCTATTATTAAATTGGTATTTTAAAAAAAATAACAAAAAAATAAAATTTCGGAACCATTAACTACTTATTTGATTTTTTTCATAAATGAAGTAAAAAAATAAATTAATAAAATAGAGTAAGTACGAGTACCTACATTGTAGATAAAGAGATATACAAAGCACTTGACCTTAATTTGTAATTTTTGTAATGACAATGAGAAACGAATTTAAATGTTTGCAATTCTTCTTATTTCTGTTTGACAAAATAAGAAGCATCTTTCTCATAAACATTATTTTATTTAGAAAGGACACGAATTTAATTTTACAAGTTTGAATGAAACTCATAATGTGGAATGTAATTATTTGATTAGAAATTGTGTTCTAACTACCGATTTGAATCATAATAATTTGTAAGTATGTAGCAGAAACTACAGTGATTAATATTTTGTATGTGAATAAAATACTAGATTTTTAGATCAATAATGATAATGAACACTTTTAATTTCTTCTTAGTTTAAAATTATCTGATTTTGTCATTTGCTCATTAATTTACTGTATATGTATTTTATGATAATCTTTTATCGTTTATAAATTCATCATCTTTCTTAATGATATAATGCAAATTCCGTTTAAGTTATGATATTTTTGAAAAGTGTATTGTTTTGTTGATTCTAGTATTCGTTAATGTAAATTCAATTTATTGGATCGCTAAATGTATATCAATATATTTCAATATGTAATTAGCTATTTACTATCTATTGGTTATTGAATAATTGTATTATGGGTAATTATAAATGCGCCACGCCGACATAGTGACTTTATATTAAATTCAAACCAAATTTTGATAAAAATGAAAATAAATAAAATAAGATTACTAGAAACGTATAATTGACCACTAACTTGAATTTGTACAGAATTTGAATTGAAATCAATGATAATTTAAAACTAAAGTGCGCATAGCGTATAAAATATTTTTTATGTTTCATTTTACTATCTACGTATTACACAAATACAATCATACTTAACTGAACTTCCAGAGTGCTGTCTGACTGCACATAATTAGTGATGATTGTAAGAATTGCATATACAAATAAAAATGTAATATCTACAAATTCATAAAAGTTTTATATTTTACAATATTTTCCAAATATATATTTCTAGATGTTTTCTGTATTCTGTATTCTGTATTGATTATATTTCAAATGTAAATGTATTTAATGAGCTAAATGTTGTAAGTGGTTATGCAATACAAACAGATATTACTATCCAGAAATGATATCTAGCCAACTACTGAGAAAATAGTCACGACTAACATCTCTGGATGCTGTGCTATTTTTGTAAATTGTAATGCCATGGCACAAGATTATTATAAAATGTAGGTACACACTGAAAAAAAATTTATTTTATTGAATTAATGTTTTCAAAATGTATTTTTGACTTTAATTTTCACTTTCATTTTTCAACATTTAATTTAAGCAATATCTTTCTGTAATCAGCAGTGTAATGCCACATTTATTATAGTATTTTTATGATTCATTTTTGTTTGATGCTGAATTACCTATTCCAAAATTATAATCGTTAATATTGATACTGTTCTTCAGGTTCAGGAAAACAAAATTAAAATATTTCTTAAACAATTAATTGTACTGGCAAATCAACGAAGCATTAATCCAACTTGGTGGATTGATAAATTTCATATGTTGCAAATATGACTTATTTACACTGGAACGACTAGATTACCTTTTTGTATAAAGAATAAATTCTTTAGCTGAATTTTTAATGATTTGCTGGAACTTTCGAAATTAGATTAGTTAGAAGCCTATATAGTAAATACAGTAAACCTATTTGAGGTAAACGATTCGAAAGGACCACATCAAATTAATGAACGAACGAAATAAATAATTGGTTTCATGATTGATGTGAAATGTACTTTCAATACACATAAACATAAAATTAAACAGTGTTTTGAGCAATAATATCGTACTTTCTAAGTAATATACATTTAAAAAAAAACGCACATTATGACATACATACAAAATTCAACATTAGTATTATTCACAAAAATGTGCAATCTGTAAATAAAAAAATCAACTAAATTGGTCAAAAATGCATTAATCTTCCAATCTTCCAACAGAATGTTCAAAGATTTAATTAATTTATACCTAGTACATATTTATTAAATACTTGTCCCAAAAACATTTTTAAAAATGTTGACCCAAAATAATATTTTCTCATAATTATTTTCTCAACAATAAATTAAAAGCAATTAACTTCTCGATATAAACATTTTTTATTATAATATAATCGATTGTAATCTTTTACTAGTTTGGCGTAATGGAATAATAGAATTATCACTTAAAGGCTACCAAGAATGATTGATCTTTATGATCAATGTTATTTAGTTAACAATCAAAATTTAACTTAATATATTATTTTATCCAAGCATGAATTACGTAGAAATAAACTACTACTAATAGAAATAATAATGATAATAATCTATAGACAATAGAAATAGCACACAGTTGATAGTGGATACTAAATTCTATTATATTAAATGATCGTAAGTAAATTATTCACACAAGACATTGTATTGATGCTTTTCTATTCTTTCTATTCTCGGTAAAAGCCATCTTCGTTCACATTATAAAAGAAAGGTGCTGCTATTTCAATTATTGTAAAGCTCATCATCATTCATTTTATGTGATAATTATAATATGTATGATGTTTACCTATTCTCTATAAAATAATATTGTGACAAAGGAAAATTAATCATAGTTTCAGTTTTATACAAAAGGGAATCGACAAAACAACCCGTTGTGCCCTAGTGGAAAACCATACAAGCCCATACAAAACAAAATATCAAGCAAAACTTATTATGGATTATTTTTTAGTTTGGAAATAGTCTATCAATTCAATAGATTCAGTATATTTTACATATGGATTCTGCTATTGTTTGACGGTTTTTCGTAATGCATTGATACTAAATCCCAACAAATTTGTTTATAGATCTGGTGTTTGTATAGATTTGTACTATTTTCGTTCCTATAGATTTTCTAAATATCTTCAGTAGTATACTAGCGTTCTCATTATCATATATTTACTTTCACTAAGTGCTTTCGTCATTACCGATTGATTTCAGTAAATTTTATTTGTCATCTTGTTTTTTTGTTACTGAGTTATTAAGTTTACCAACTATGGTAGGCGTCTTCGAGCGATTATGGTTTACCGAGATGTTTCTGATGTATACTATGATATTCACTTACTATCGTTTTTAATACTAAAATAAAGCCCCCCTCAATACAATGTCTTTATGTCTAGTAATCTAAGGACTTCTAACAAATTATTCTCATCTACTAATTTATTGATGAATTTTTGTGCTACTTTCTACGTTATATCAAGGATATTTCATAACCTTCATAAATAGGTCTGATCATTTTTGGGTACAAAGAAGAATTGTGAGCCTTGATCAACATTTTTGTTATAGATTTTTTTTTATCAATATCTTTTAGTTTAGGAGATAATTCTGTTTAAGCAAAAATATTAGTCTTGTCAAGGCTTAAAAGTTTTCTTTATAAACGAAAATGACCCGACTTATAGTGTACGAAATAGGTACCTTCGATTTAGAAAATTTAGCCTGCATAACAGTGCTTATGAGAGATATGTTTGTAGGATAAATTTTGATTTACTACTGATTGATACATATCAGAAAATTCCTGACATTAACCTCATAATCTATGTCTGATATTTTTCTAATTGAAATATATCAAAATTATATATCACGTGAAGTATGCATTAAAACATAAACAGTTGTGTGTCTGCAATACCATAATTGCTAAGATATATTTCTGTGGTTGTGTGACTTAACAAAAAAAAAAAAAATATATTGAAAGTAATTCTCATCGAGTGAGACATGGCCTATTTCAAAATTCAGATATTTAAAATACCCGAATTTTTTTCTAATCAAAAAGCATTAAAATACTAAAATTGAAATTATTATTGATATTGTTTTCAACCTATGAGATCCGCTTGTTAATACTATTTTCTAACTTATTAGAGCAATATAGGAATGGTGTTATCCTTATATATTTTGCTTTTTTTCTAAATGTGGTTTAGTTATTTTTTTTTGTCTATAAAAAATTCTAGATTCATATTCATATGAGTTTTGAGTATTGAATGAACGAATGAATTGACGAATATATTAATCAAAATATTCTACTGTCATACGAAATAGGTCAAGTTAAGACACGAGCATAGAAAATTTAATATGGCTTTCCAGAGAACATATTGTGTTTTTATAATTTGAAAATAAAAAATATCAGCAGTTATATTTGTAATTATTAAGGAAGGTTTTCTGTAACATTTTTGATAACAACGTTCGTCATTTAAAAAAGCATATATAAATATGAACAAATGAAAAATATAAATAAAACTATATAAATTAAGAAATAAAATAATAAAAAGATTGATGGTAAACCAGAGATGAAAGATTAGAAAAAAGAAACCACAGTAACAACATTCTGTGTTTTTCTATAGATATTATTTTTTCGCATTGTTAGGCAAATAAATGTATTTCGATAGATTCGTAAAGAAAAACTGAGGCATAGTGAGGCAACACAATATACATTTTCCTGATCCATAATGTGCTAAAGGATAAAATATTGTAGGTATTTATGCTGTCGAATCTATACTCATTTCTATAATAAACATAAAACCTAATGTTTAAAAACTATGAACAACAACAAGAAGATATGAGGACATCATCCAGTATGTATAACAAATAGTGTTACTAGCCGAATAACAGTTAGTATGGATAGTGGTAACAGCAGCATCACATCACTACACATAGCACAAAGTACACAGAGTTTGGGTCGGTTGTCATTGATTTTTCATTTTCATTTGTGTGTATGTTTCATACCCCCGCAACACTTTACTGCTCTACCTTTACGTTTTCTCTGTTTTCTATATATATATATATATATATATTAATGTACCTCTATTACCTATCTATATTCTACACATACTATAACAGTACAGCAATACAGTACCTATCAACAGTACAGTATGGCTTGAATAAAAGTGAAGTAGGTATGGGTGTGGAAGCTATAGGGTGGCTGGTTGCGTTTTGCTTATACTATTTGTATTTTATTTATCTACATCACTGTATTTGTGTCGCATATAACCTATACTTTTCAAAACCAGCATATTATCCTACCTTCTATATAAAATAATATAATATAAATGTGGGTGCGGGATGTCATTTTTTTTTTTATATATAATATATATATATATTATTTTTTTTTATGTTTTTTTCAAAAAGGGAGGTAGGTATATCAGAAGCAGCAAATATATACATATTTTATTTCTATAGATCGTCGGTGATCTGGCAATAGGTGCTATCTACAAATGTTACGAAATGCATAAGGATGTATAATGCTACTCGTAACACATGCAGATAGCTGCTTATGATTTTCGTAGCATTTTTAGATAGTACCTAATGCCAGATCACCGACGAGATATTATATATATAGTAGCATAAGTAGCGTGGATTTGATACGAGAGTTTGGAGGCATGGGGATGCAGAAGTTTTATGTTTTGTTTTCGGTGTAGGTGCGCTGCGTCTGTGTGGCAATGTAGTGTGGTTTGGTTATATATGGTGGTTATGGAGACATTTTTGCGCTGCTAATACATATCTGCATGTTTTATACTACATAGGTTAGCTAGTTAGGTTTCCTACTACATATTTTAACATTATAAAAATGATAATATTGGAATGGATGATGGTGGTTGCTGCTGGTGGTGGTGTAAAGTCTACTCCTACAATGCTACATCACCATAATATCGCCATCTAATTCATTCCCTTTCCTTTTTTATTAGCACCACACAACCATTTCATATAATATCATGCCGCTGTCGATGTCAGTATATTATTATGTTATATACTATTTTTACAGGGTGTTCCAGATGATTCTTCTTCATTTATTTTTTTATACAAATTGTAAGAAACCAGCTTGCAGAAATAGGAATAATGTATTAATGGTTTGAATTAGATTTTACTATAATTCACTTTGTCCTAATTAAATTAACATCAGTATTAAAAATATACTTTGCTACTTGAATTTCTTTTATCCCAATGAATCCTGTAATTTTTTTCTTAAAGTGGCGTTTGTAGAAAATTATTATGAAGAAACTGTCAAACTCGTCTACTAATGAAATTGCTGAAACCGAAAAAAATAAAATTCATATTAATATTTTTAATAAATCATAATCTTCAAAGCTGTAATAGCGAAATGTGTAATTTTTTAAAAGTAAACCTTCATTATCTGTATTTTATATTCGGTGATAAATGAAATGTGTAAGATCTGCAAATTTTGAATATATAAAATTGCGAAACAAAATATTTTGTGTTAGAAATTTCTGTATAGAATTACTACAACTTTATCTTTATTGTCTATCGTAATCAATAAGTAAATATTTATTTAAATCAATGAAAATGCAATAAATTACACATTATTTTATTTATTTCATTTTCGATCATGATCTTCCATATATAATGCTTATTACCTTATATTAAACTGTGCTCAAATGACAAATTTAAGATTGATAGAATACACAAATTATTAACATTTAACGTTTGATTACAAAATAGAAACTGACGTAATAGAGCTAATTATGTATATGTAACTGAATGTTTTTGCAAATAATCTATATTTAATATTGTAAATTAATAAAGCAAATAAAATCATATTTATTTAAAGGTAGTGCTGATGATCGCATAATAATAAAATATCACATATGAATATGCAGCGATATGATTTTGATGTGTGTATATCTTATCTAATTGCGTAAAAGTGGAAAATATGCACGTTTGGTGACAATTGGAATATATTTTGTCTCTGTGGTTCATATGTTATCAATATACCTAGACAGATACAACCTTTTGCATCAAATTTATGTTTTAAGATGTGTTACTTTTGAACTGGCACGGCCATATATCAGTCCAAATAAAATTTATATTTATACACGGTTTTAACATTTTTATATGAATGAGATAAGCCATTTCGAACTCTTCACTTCGGCTTCCATATATTTTGACTTCATCATTACACGCTGCCAACAAAGCCAAGTGCAACACAACATTCATACAATTTCTATATTATATATTGTATGTCTCCATACATACATATTACATATATAATATATTTCTTTTTTTTATTTCATATTTTTGTTTTTATATTGTGTTTGATGCTTGTGTGCTGTGATGCTATAATGTCATGATCATCACTCGTGAAGCCAAGTAATTGGATTATACAAAATTATAGGAATATTAGAAAATCAATATTACTATATTACTATAAGACTTTAGAGGGGATCAGGGGACACGTAACAAAAATTTAAAAAAAAATGAAATTCGTTCGTTTATCAAGAAAATAATTCTTCCCCGCCCATATTTTGCATCAAATCCTAACGTTTTTCGATACTATGCCTTCCCTCGGTGAGATTAATTACATAGCCTAAAAATATTCCATCAGAAATAGTTTGAATTTTGTTATCTTGTTATTAAAATGATTACCTACCAAATTATAAAAGTTAAGCCACTATATGTTTGAATGTGTCAGAATATTTCGTGTAATGTTTCACTTGGCGCTCATTTGAACATCGATACTTTTCTAAACAAATGCGAAAAAAAAATCACATTGTCTTTTCTACATGTATTGTGTATTGTGTATTGAAGTCATGTTCGTCAAAATTAAGCGACTAATTTTTACGCTATTTTTTGAAAAATTTGAAAATTTGAAAACTTTAAAATATTTTTTTTTAAATAATAATTATGAAAGACATGATATAGTATTGATTAATTTCGTTCTGTTCACTTTATTGTTTTTAAAATATTACTATCGCTAAATTTTTATTAATTTGGATTTTGTATTTTAAATTTAAATCATTATATATTTTCTATATCTATTTGTTTGGCGGTGGTGCTCATTTACTAGCTCTTATATGTATTTCGTAATAATATTTTTCTGAAAATGCTAAAATTCAATATTTACCGTCAACTTAGAGCAAAACTAGCTTACAGCAGTAATAACAGTGTGAACATTAGACGCCGTATGTTGTAACAACAATAATAATATGTAATATGTAATAATAATTTATATAGTACACTTTGTATCGAAAATGTAATATATTTTTATTCATGGGTGATTGTAAAAAGACTTTTGATGATATTTTCGTTGAGGTTATTGTCATTTATTATTAATGTAATGGCTGAGTATAATCTTAATCATCATACATACAATACATCATCATATTTGACCTGGTTTATATAGTAACCAAACCACCAAACTGCTGTTCCTATATTAATTTCTATGGCACATATACAAAGATTTATAATAGGTTGAAGCTTTATTTTATTGTTTTATCTTTGTGTAGATCTAACACACATATGCATACCAACAAAAATGGAATACCTACTCATTCTTCAATACAAACAAGTAAACAATCAAAAAAAAAAAAAAAATTTCATCAACTACTTCGTTAATTTTTTATTGGTGTTAATTCTGTCACGGTTTTATAATTAAAATATTTTCGTTGTATTTTATTGTGGTAAAATATTTTGTAGCAAAATGTATAGACGAAAAATATGTGTGGTCACATAAAATCGGATCGAAACAATTCAAAGAAATACCGTATTCTCTCTATGATCACAACAAACATATAGATTAGATACGCATCATCTTTTTAGACAAAATTTAATCTACAGAATTAGAAGCACTCTTTCCCAATTATATCACTACCCAAAGTTTGGCGTTTTTTTTTTTTTTTAAGAAAATTGTAAGAAAAACTAGTTTGCTAAAACGGCGATCTTATACTTTGATATTGAAATTCCTGTACAAGACTCACATTAATGGTCAATAATTACAGAATTCTTGCAAAATAGATAGGCAATCAAGTACGAATATAAATTGATAGATGAGTTCTTTAACACTATTTTTTTTTTATTACGATCAACCGCCAACATCCGCTGTTTTATAATTTTACTATTATTTACTACTAAATAATTAGAGGTTAACTCAAAATCGATACAATAATTTTGATTTGGATAAGATATACCTAGTTATTCGATAATTTCCTTCAATGGCATTAGTTTAAATGATTCATAACTCAAGGCAAAACTTTTTTTATAAAAAAATATTGGTTAATTTGTCTCGTATTGTAACCATAAGAATTCTTAAAAAAAAAAAAACAATATTTAAAATTTGGAGTGAAGAGAAGCACTTAATATTAGCTTCATCTATTACATTATTATGTTTCTTTAGTGATCTTTTCTCAAATTTAACTTTTTATTTTCGTATTTCATAGGCCAAGTAAATACAACACTTGAACGTTAAAACTATACGCATGGGCAAATATATCATTACCGCTTTGGCGTATCTCAATGTTTTTCAGAAAATTGTGACTAGCTCTTGCTCTGTTGTGGTTCTGTTGGTACAATTGTTATTTATTTTTTATCTGTTTATAGATATCATTAGTACGTAGCTTTAAATGAATTGTAAATGCTATTACAAATACTGATTATAATAAATAAACAAGATATTTAGTTTAATTCAACTTAATTATTGTCACTAACACAACATAAATAATTGTTGAATAATTTGTTTATATACTTATTATGTCATATAAGAAGACAGTGTTAAATTTATTTGGCAACCACTAGACTTAACTCATAACTAAACTAAGCAATTAATAGTATTTATGATAATTACTCTTTATGTTTTGCGTACTTAAAAAAAACGAAAAATATTAAATTTTTCAACAATGTGTCAACAAAATAATAGTAAATAATATGATGATTACCAATCATTTAGTGCGCATGCGATAAACACTTATGATTTAGCTTTCTTTCTTTTGATGTTTTCTGCTGGATAGTGTAAATAATTAATTTTAATTTTTTTTTTTTTTGGAAATTAATTATCAATGAAAATATTTTAAAGAATAAACAATGTTTCTTTTTCTTTAATAATAATTGCGTATAAAATAAGTTAATTGACCCCTATTTCAATCTCCAATACCATCAGCTTGCTAACTTGCTATATTATATGCTCGTGTCATTTTTCTTGCTTTATTTTCATCAAACAATAGCCACTTCTACGCTAATCTAAAAGTGTCAATATCAATTTTAATTTTCAGTGGTCTTGATCTTGAATATACTTGTTTAAAACGCTTAGAATGCATTATACACTATTTTGCGGCACTAAAACTGATTTTTTGTAATTTGCGAGAAATTATTTTCATTGATTCTTTTGCAAATTGCGAAATCACCTAAAATTCTCTCAAATTGAATGGTTAATTACAAAATTCTTTATGCCTTATGGTTAAGAGTCCTCTATAGTATACAATGAATTATCAGTTAAAAATTTAATAAAAACATATTCTGACCGAACATATGCTGAGTGATAGCATAACAAATTAGATTAATAATTATACATAACGATTAATGGATTACAGAGAAACAAAGATTTATAAAAATATTATTGAGCTTATGTGCACATTTTTATATGAAAATTAATCAGATTTTAGCATCTAATTAGCAGTAATATAATTAAAACGACAAATCGTCATTACTCAGATTTCATTACCTTTCAGAAGGATATAATCACATATACAAAATCTTATCGTTTAATATGTTTATTTTGCATTATAAAAAAAAAAAAAGTTTACTTTAAGAAATGGGTATTTTCATTTAGATTTTCCCCTTTCATGTCAGCGAAAACGAAAAATCTACATCACATACCAGTCAGATGATTTCATTACTTTTTCAAGAAGTATATATGCACTGCACTCCTATAAAAATTGGTTTTTTATGCCTTTTACTTCATTTTTGAAAAAAAATCAAACATTGGTTATACTTCTAAAGAGCAATTTTTCGGAGTATTTTTTTTAAACACATAGAGGACTGACTAAGTTTTTTAATTAGAATTACTGATTGATTAAAATTTGATACATCAGTAATATTCCAGCATATCAAAAAATAATTTAGCAATATTCTAAAAATATGGAATGTTGAATGTTTTTTATATTATATCGTAATAATGTCACATATTACCTGGATTGAATTTCTCGATACCAACACAACATTTCTAATTATTTTTATCATTTTGTTTATTTTAACTCATCTATAATACAAATCATATTTGATATTTAATATCAATATTACATATAATTACTATTTAAACGTGCACCGGCTATTTGTACTACTTTCGCCACTATATAAATTTTAATATGTACCTACAACTACAACACTACAATGTATTTATTTCTAAAACGCTAAACTTTTTTTTTATTTTCTTTTTTCAGGTAAGTGGAATAATTAATATATGCTATTTGAATGCACATCGATATTAAACTGGAATTATGTAATTTGTAAGTACAAAAATATAGGTGCAATAAAAAATGCTGTCTATTAATGCAATAAACAAAAAGGAAGGAAAATAAAAGAAATTTTTATTGCATTATTTTTAATTCAAAAAAGAAGATTTATTAAAAACGTTTCGTACCATTGAAGATATCTATGCATCTTTAAATTTATTTTGACCTCTAATATACGTCTGACATATTATCTAGTATAAGTCAAGGGCCCTTGAGACTCTTAAAAATTTAAAAAAAAAAACTGTAAGAAATAGGTATTCATATTCAATAAAATATATACCTACACGCTAAAAGCTAAAAGCTATGATAAAACCACAAAGAGCATATATGTAGATTGTAGATTATGGCATTGAGAATTACTCGTTGTCGTTGCATTAATGGATAACGAAGGGTCTAATTAAATTTAGAAAATACTCAAAACATATTTCAACAGCCTTTTTTACATTTGTTTAACCACAAAATCCGAACAAATTATTAGGTGGATAATTTAACTACTTTTTCACCTTTCTGTATTTGTTTTCGTTCAGCAAATTATTTTCCATTGGGAACAGAGGTCTTCTCACATTTCGTCATTTTTTGAAATACCAATTTTTTTCTTTGATTATTATGATTCTTAAATTCTACCCCAATAAAGTCATTTAACATATACAGCAAAATAATATTTGTATACCTACTACATATTGAGTTTACAAGTGAAAGACTATAACATATTTATGTAAAAATCATTAATTATAATTAATCATGGTTTGCACACTTTTGATTTAAGAAAGATTTGTATTCTTTTTAAATGTATTTATGTATTTCAAAACTGTTTAAATTTTCTGTGTTGCATATTCCATATATTCAATTCAACCCTACTATACTTCATACTTGTACGATGTATACGCACGTAAATAATACCTAAACAGAAACTATAGCTACTAATAAAATATGTAGGAGTAGGTATTATATTAACATAACACCTGAAATACATTGTCTAATTTTGCATGTTTTTCAATTTTATTTCTTTTATATCGACATGTCGCTGAAAAATCTTACAAGTGGGCAATCCATGTGAAGAAATTATACATTTATTTTTATTATAATAATCGATAATATCAATTTTTACATATAGACAACAATAAATATATTTGTTGTCGGTTATTTATTGATTCATTTTCTCTGAAATTTTTTATTTTTATAATTTTTATTTATTTATTTTATAAGTTCTAGGAAATCCTAGAGTTGAAAACATTTTAGCTCTAATATGGCGTTTGTTTGGGCAATCATTAATGGATATTCACCATTATTACGCTTTCCCAAATCATAATTGTGTTTTTGGTTTGGAATACCGGTACGGTAGCCTTCTATTATGTACATCAAGACTCTCTTCATTAGTAAGTCTTAAGTCCTGCTCATTTAATTAGATACTCCTTGACCTGTAATTAACCCACTTACTAAAAACCAACTGTCTCTTAGGACAGCAAATAAACCATCTAAAATTGACCTCTAATATTCAAAACTTAATGGTACTTCGCATCCGCCCTATTGAAAGTTTCCGTACATTATATTTAAAAAAAAAAAATGTATTTGTAATTGTTTATATATTTCTATATACCTACAAATAACTAAATTTATTCGTAATAAAACTACCTGTGTGTTTGTGTGAAAGAAATAAGGCTATTTAAATCAAATTTTCTCCAATTTAATACCTACTCTCACAATCATAGTTAATATCTTATTGCACTTCACCTACTGTTTACCGAGCCATGCCCGAATCAACCAAAATCGACTCAAAACGAAGAACTTTAAAGAAATGTGTTTCGTTATTATTTGACACGTACACTTGTAAGTACTGGTTATATTGTTATACATTCATCCACAAATTCATTGTTGTTGTACAGTACAGTGAAGTAAACTCTAAGAATATACCGTTATTACTAGACTTTACCAAATAATTGGGCAACGACCCAATGTGGCTGATTTTTTTTACTTCATTTTTGAAAAGAATCAAGTATTGGTTTCGTAATGTTTTTTTTTCGTGCACTTTTTTATTCTTATTAAAAATGAACCAATCCATTGGTAGCTTGTTTTAAGTAGTTTTATACATTTCATAGTTTCAATTTTGTCTCATAGATATAAAATAAATATACGTAGGTATTTATAAAAAAAAATACAGAATGCCAGAAATACATATTTAGAATTTATAGTAAGTTCTAATAATTTCAATGTATTTCGAGAATTAAATATTAGCGATTTTTTTAATATTTCATTGGATTGTAATTCATGTCTATTAAATGCTTACAAAATCTTTAAATCGTTTTGTATTTTCTGGATTTTCTATTGTTTATTTTGTCAAAAATGGAAAAAAAAATATATATTTTATTATTATTATTACTTATTAGTAGCAGTATTTCACATCCTGATTAACGTGCAGAAAGAATTGTAAAAATAAAGTGAATCTTCAACGTGCCTCCAATGTTGTGAAAATTGAAATATTTGGCAATATTTACATTCAAGTTTGAAATTTCGAATATGCAATATATTAAGGGTATTCACTTAAAAGTTTGTAAACACTTAAACTGGTAAATTTGTAGATGCGTAAATAGTTTTAGTGAGCGCACCTTCATAGTTATTTTTTAGACGTAAAGTCTTATAAATAAAATGTCAAAAAACAAAATAAATACGATATCATATTTTTATTTATTTTTGTCATTGCTTGCGTTTATTAAAAATCTTACCTCTACCATTTTTTAAACCCAATTATTTATATCACCCCTGACATTTCGGATTTGGAACTGTTTCACATCCTGAGCAATTTACTTCTGGTTCCAGCACAGAATTCCCAGTGGAACCAGTAAAAATCCCTACTTCCAGAAAATTACTCTTCACAGCAATCGAAATTATTTCTCAATATAACATTACATTTGGTTCCTCTTCTGAATTCTCCTGGAAATTAGGATAAATCCCAACTTTCAAAAAGTCTCTTCAACAATCAAAATTATTTCTTAGACTGATAACTTTGCTGTTGCATTACTTTATTTTTAGTTCAATCTCTGAATTTCCATTGAAACTAGTTAAAATCCCAATTTTTGAAAAGTAATCCCTACTTCCGAAAAATAGTCCCTACTTTCATAATAAGTAAAATAAAACATTTTCAAACAGTAAAAATAATTATGCAAAATTGAATTTTTAAAATAGTATAAAATGTCAAAACTTACCAGTTTACACATTTACGGCATCATTTACGCTACCATTTTGATGTGTAAAAGTGTAAAAGACTCGTAAAGTAAAATTGTATGGAGACGTTTACGTACCCATGTAAACTTTACCAATTTACGTGGTTTACCTTTACACTATTTACGACGGTAGTAAACTTTTAAGTGAATACCTTTCTTTATTATTTGAAAGGCATTGACTTATTTTATCTATCTTATACAGAAATACAAATATTTGTAATGGTACAAAATTACAAATATTTTAAATAATAATTACTAATTTTGCTAGTACTAATAAATAAGGTTCATATTTGCGCTAAACAATTTCAGATATGCGCGTTGTCGATATATAAATAAAATATAGAAAAAATTTCAACTAATTTGATTAAATCAAATTTAATTAATCAATCCTGAAACCTAATCATTTTTTTAAAATATTTCTTTGATATTTTATATTTGTAGATCTATTAATTATGTAATGTGATCAAAGATAAATTTCAAAATTATTTATTTTTCTAAAAATTTAAATTTGATTATAATGAGAATTTATTCCATTTCAATAATAAAATATCGTTTTTTTTCATGAGTTTTTTTTTAACAGCAAAATAATTCAAAATTTTCTAGTTACATATTAAACTATGAATTTTTTTAAATTTTTGAATTGAATAATCGATGATCAGTAATTTTATTTTAATTTTATAAATTGTGAATTAAAGAGAGTTAAATTCTATAAGTTTAAGATGGTACAATTTAAAAATAAAAATATCGAGAAAAACTACTATTATCCACTTGAAATATTATATTACCACTTCATCTTTTTAAATTAATTTGTATCGAGCAATTCGTAACATATAATTTATGGATTGAAGTACGCAAACTATAACATAACATATGTAATATGTATTTTAATATTTCAATTGTAAAGTCCTTATAATTGTTTTTTTTATTTATGAAATTGACTAAAATACATCTAAAATTTTGGTCATCAAATTTGTACAAAATATGTAGAAGAATTCCATGGAAATTACTCGAATACAACTAGGTTTCTATTCTGTCCATATCCAAATGTATTATTTTATATACTGGTTAGTACTTTAAAGCCAGAATGAATTTACTATGTTCTTTTTTTTTCTTGTAGCTTATGTTAAAAACAGTTCATCATCATGTTCTTCAACCGTAAATCAATATTTATATTATAATGCATAATAATATATAATACCTATCAAATATATATAGGTATATTTATATATAGAGAGAGTAGGTAGTGTTACAAACAAACGATAACTCTAATGTAAAAAAAAAAAAAACTAATCCACATTTTGTGACGCTATTTCAAAGAATAATCTTTATTTCTATATTTACGTTTTCGTAGATGTATTTTTATATAAATATATCTATTAGTCAGTCCTGAGTACTTTCAGTCAATATTTAATAGTAACATGTTGTATGAAATTGTATCATCAAACTTCCCATAACAAAAATTCTAGATTGATCAACAATACTATTTTCCAATGACATCCTCATCATAGACCAAAGCTAAGAAATAAAAAAAAAGAAATACTTATGTATCATAAAACAAATATAGGCACATAAAATACATGTAGCAACAGACTATTATATTTTGTTCTTTTTCTTCTTTGGTATTCTGTGCTACAAACGAAAAATAAAGTAAGAAAACAGTTTCGGCACAGAAAAATGCGAAAAAAAGAACTTCTTATAGAAATATCAAATATTTTGTCACATGTCGCGTGCTTTATTGCGCGCGCACTCGTTGAACAGTGTAAACATTTATTACAAAAACAAAGTTTTTTTCTCTTTACTACTTTTTTTTTTTTATTTATTTAAATGAAAATGATTGTGGTAGTTCCACTTTAACTCATAGGGCCTGTATTTTCAAACAAACCACCACATAACATAACCAAGCACCTTCATACCCCGAAACCATCATAAAAAAAACTTCTCTTTTTCTCATTTTCTCTCTTTCTCTCTTCTGGATCCAAATAATTTTATTCATATACAAACATTATGTTGTCAAATGGTCAACCGTAAAAGGTTGTAACTCAAATTTTCAATATTTTAAGATTTTTGTATGGTATCAGATTTATTTACGTTAAACTGTTCAATGATTTCAAGAGAATTTTGTACTTAAAAAAAACATATATATTATATATATATCTATTTTTATATATTTCAGATAGGTATATGATGCTATTGATCAAATGTATTTACTAACGTACCTATAAAATGCACATTCCAAATGCACAAAATAGACAAAGCTTCAAATGAACTTTTCTTTAATGTTTGCAATGAAAACTGTGCATTAGCAATTTATTTATTGTTATCATTGTAATGTATTCCTATTCAGTATAGTTTCTCTCACTTCCTAATTCCTAATGAAGTGCTGAAAAAAAAAAACTTGTGAAATTCAAAATTTAAAAATGTAGATCTCAAAATGAGTATTTCGGATGAATACCAAACAGAACACACTTCCATTTATTATTGAAATAGACAATTATGCTTTCGGATAGGTGTAATATATAATGTAATCATCAAAATAGAGTATGTAATAAAATAAACTCGTAAGTTAAAACTTAAACTTAAGTTACAATAGTTTGTTTTAGATCTGTCAATATTCTATTCTATTTAAATGTGTATAGATAAAATATTATAATATAAATAACCCACAGTAGGTATGTAAATTATAGTTACATTTATACTTTCAGTTAACTTATACCATCATAATATTATCTACTCACCACCCCTTTCATTATTTATTCTATATTATACTATTAAGTACGCAGGCAGCTTACCCATTCGCCTTTTTCATATTATAACGTATACATATATGCGCGGCGCCGCTTCAATACAATCACACATCATTCAACCATCCATTCTCTCTACTCTTGCATTTATATTATTATTATTATTATTATTATTATTTTTTCTTTTTATTATTATTATTTTTGTATGGCTCTGTGTATTGGTAAAATATATTTTTGTTAAATATATATTAATATTAGTTGTGTGTATAACTAAAGTACATGTGTAGATACATTATTATACAAGCGACGCACGTAAATATTTCCATGTACATTTCTGTATCTGCCGATATAATACAACTTTTTAAATATAATATAATCTATATTTTTGTATAAATATGCTTTCCTCCTCTTCAACCTTTTTTTTTTTTTTTTTAATAGAAATAATACATACATATATCTATCTATCTGTCTGCATAGGAATTAAATCACAAACAATGAAGCAAGCTTGACTTAATACTTAATACGTAAATAGCATATGTAGGTATATAGCCAACATGAAAACACATACGCAAATTTCAATATAAATAATATCTATTTATGTGTATGTATGTGTGTGTATGTGATATGTCTGTTTATTTAACTATATAATCAAATCATATAATACATTATATACAAATACGCAGATATACAATTATAACAAATGACAGCAATACAACGACTATATTAATATTATTGTTTTTAAATAATTATTTTTAGAAATAAATTTTAATGATTTAATCTACATTAGAGCTCAGTTATTTTACTATATATCCTTTAGCAAATCGATCTGTCAAATTCTGTTTTTTTTTTAATTGTTATTATTATGAAATAATTCATATAAACACGACAACAACAAAATAAAAAAAAATTAAAAAATACAATTATTTTTTATTGACATTTTGAGCAGAATAAATATTTTATTCGAACTAAGTACCTTTAATAATCGTTACAATTTGTATGGGGATTCCTTATTTTATAAGTTAGAATTAAAAATTCGTATATACCTTTTACCTAAATTGTCTAATTCTATAAAAAAAATAAAAAAATGAACGCTTGTTAAGAAATCCCATTGCTGAGAATTATGCACACCTATATTTATTTATTTTTTCTAAACATGAAACATGCATTTAATAATTTTATAAAATTAATAATTGAATGAAAAGTGAGTATCTACTCTTTGCCTTACTACTTACTAAGTAATGAAGAATAGATTGAAAAAAAAATTAAATATATTAAATAATTTTTTAAAAATAGTATTTTTTTTTTAATTGCATACTTTGAGGACTGCATTTTTTTTGGTCACATAGTCATAATTTTTGATTGAATTGTTGGTTTTATTGTTATGAATATCTTATATTCTTCATTTAAAGCACTTTACCTGTATAATATTCAAGTGAAAAATTGCTGAGGAATGTTTTTTTTTTTAAATTGTTTTGACAAAAGTCTCAGAAACTCGTGACTCGTGGAAAAAACGCAAAACATCGTCAAGAAGATTTTTGCGAAATAAAAATAAAATTTCTGCAATTTTGGAAAAAAAAATTATGGGGGCAAAAATCTGGGAAACTCATGACTTGTGAAGAAAACACTAAAAATCTAGAATCTGTTTTTTTTTTTGTCAATGAGTCAAAAAAGGGAAACTTCGAACCCATGCAGGTGGTTCTAAATGATTTCCAATCGGCTTAAAAGTCGAGGCCAACGCTAATGGCATCCGTCCACTATCAAAAAAGTTATTGTAGCGCTTAAAATAAATACAAAGATATAACAAAATAATTGTCACCCTACTGTTTATATACGATCAGTGTTCTTACTTCAAATATTTTGTGATATAAATTTAAAATATTAATTTTCTAGTTTTAGAAAAAACTAATCATCCAATTCTCAGTTGATTATTTAGGATGATAATATTTTGTAAAAAAAAACATATTCATTTCCATTTAATGATTATAATAAAAATATGCAAAATTGTACGTAATGAAATTTCAAAAGTATTTATTTCGATTGCGTGTCAAGAGCTTTTGCTATTGACTCATCTTTGACATTGAATTTTAATATAGGTATAATCTATAATTCTATATTCTTATTCTCATTGTTTTGATTTTAGTATTTTTAAAATTTATCATTTATTTACCTTTAGAATGTAAAATGTTAAAATTTTTACGTATACGCATATTTAAGTTTGGTTTTACTTAAGAATTTTGATAATCTTTATTATAAAGATAATGTTTTTTTTTTCACTTTGATATCTATATTTATATTTATATTATATTAAATTAAGGGATGCCACAAAAAAAAAAAACGATTTTAGTGTTAATAAAATCTTCCTATTTTTTCTAGAGGTGAAAAAAATAAATTGGAATTAAAAATTGGTTTATCTTTATAATAAATAAATAATGACATTAACACACACTATTTAAAATATATTATTTTTCATTTTGTTGGATGCGATTTTAATTAAAAGTCTGTTTTGTCGGTCTTATCCAATTTTCAAAATTTTATTATTATTTAAATATTAGACGTTTTCAGATTGGAATCTCATTTAAAAAATAAGTTGTTAATGAAAATCTTATATAACTAATAAATATTCCCATTTTTCTCGTTTTGTTGACAACTTTTATTTTGTGCAATAACCTAAATTTGTTTGTTTTTTTTTTTAATTATTTATTTTTATTGTAATTTAATTTCATATTATTCTCAATTATAACATTTTCAGAGAATCACAAGCACTTCAATATAATTTTATTTTTTGTTTGTTATATATATAAAGGGGTTTATTTAAATTTAGTCTCAATCTTAGATTATTTTCATTCAAATTATTTCATTAATAAATTTATTATTTAAAAAAGTTTATTTATAAAATGTATTATGTAAAATGATCTTATGATTTGGTGTATTAATGATGTTTTGTATGAGAAAATTAAGAAACATAACCACCTTACCAATATATATTATTTATATAGTATAGTATTTTACATTTATGGCTATAGATCACAGCAGTACTAACATTAAAATACCCAAATTCCTTCATTTTTCTAATTATTGTGAATTTGCATATAAATTTTAAGCATCATCTATACCGATCTAAATAAAACCACCTATTTATCGAGATTCTACTATGTATGAAAAATAATACAGATTTATTTGGTAATTAAAAAACACACCATAAGAATAATTAACCCCTATCCACTCCCAAAAAAAAGTCCCTAATCCGTTCCGAGTAGGTCAAATTGACCATTCGCGTTTTTTGTCTAAACGCGTCCTTGATAAGAAAAAACAACCATTATCAAATGTGATCTATTTTTGACGATATACATTTACCCCCCAAAACGATCCCCTCTAATTCCCCTATATTTTAGTCCTCCGTCTAATCTGATCTGTCTAATCAAACCCTTATATTTTAATTTACTTTCTGTTTGTTTGTTGAACATGCAATTGTACTGTACTTTTTTGAGCTAATCGTGTCATTATCGCCATGATATTACACGAATTCCTTACGTAATAATTAATAGTAATTATGATGAAATTAATGAAAACTTATTAGATGTTTAAGCAAACGTGCATTGTTAATTTATTATTATGAAGATCATAGAAATTACTCGGATTTTTCTTTTCGTTTCCATAAAATGTTCTCTAACATTTTTTTCCACACAAATTTATTTATTAGCTATTCTTCGTCATTTATCAAGCAATATAAGATAGTTTAATTCAGCAGGGTTATTCATATTATTTGATGTTATTTATTGCTGCTATAAGTGTGAAAACTAAGCCAAAATAAAAAAAAAATCCAATAACAGATTGAAAGAAATACCCCCAATAACTTTTAGTTTTATTTAATACGCTAAATTTAACATTTCCTTTAAATAAAATAAGCACTAAGACTAAATTAAAATCTTATCTTATACTGACCTATTTTCGTTATTCTTTTGGTTCAAGATAAATATTACGGTGAAGTGATTTTTTTAAAAACGCCGGTATCATCATTTGGTCGCCTGAGTAACGTGTTATAAATGATTTTGAAAATAAATTAAATTTAAATGTGTTTGCTCTTGAAGTTGTGAAAATTTCAATATCTGATAATATTTGAAGTACATAATGTAATTTTGTTCCATCACAAATAATTGTATTTTTGTATTATCAGTTAGAGTAAGTCAATGCCTTTCAAATAATATATTGATCATTCGTAGTTTACTATAGAAAGTTCATAATTATCAGATTTTGAAAATTCGATTTTTTGATGCTATTTAAAACTTGATAATCACATCATTTAGGGAACGTTCATTAACCACGTAACACTCTGACAGGAGAGGGGGTCAATCGACAAATGTTATGATATGTCACTATTTTGTTATTTGACTTTTTAAATATAACAAACCAATTCTAATAGAATTATAGGCAATTTTTATATTATTTTTGAATTTTTTCGACTTTTGTTACGTAGCTTTGGGAGAGAGGGATAAAACTTTACCATTTTCAATTCAAATAAAAAAATGATGGTACCAGTGTTTTAAAAAAAAAAATCGGTCCACCGCAACTTTATTCCTCCTCCACTCATAGAAAAATTTAACTTCTCTTAAAAAATAAAAATTATACGTTTCTTAACAAATCACTAGATCATAATTATAATCATTGATGTTTATTTCTGTTGTTTTGATTATTAAATTAAAGGTTTTCTGGGTTTAATTGGCATATGATTAAAAATCTCTAATCTCTTTTTAAAAAAACCATGCCACACGACTTCATTTTTGAGAAAAAAAAATAAACGTAAACAGCGTAAATATTCCCAAAATTCCAAAAGTGCAAAAAAAAGAAATTTCGTAACGAATTCTTACTTGATTTTTTTCAAAATAGAAGTAAAATGTATAAAAATAATTATAGGATTTGATATTCTGCGCCGATGTATTATGAAATAATTCTCAATTTCTTTACTAGAAAAATCTTTATCCACAGTATACTTAATTAATTCTTACCAATTTTTTTTTGTGTTACTTAAATTAAATAATGTTTTCCGAAAATAGCAATCACAAGCTTTTCCATTTTTACTCAATTTGTAGTATTTACCAGCGTTCGTCAAGATAATTTTTTTCAATCTAAATTAAAAATGATAGATGACCATCTAAAATCATCTTTAGATGAGATGAAAGTGGATCATCCATTATCTAAGATGATTTTATTCAAAAAAAATAAATCTTCTGGACGATTACACAGATGTTTATTTTGTTTTAGCTATTATTAACGTTATTTATTTCAATTACCGTACTTTGTAGAGGACAGAAAATTAAATAAAAATTCAATATACATAAGGGCATGATGGGTTTTAGATAATTATAATCCAAAATCATTCACATTAAAAGTCGTCTGTAAAAATACAAAACAGAACATCTTATTTGTTATTTCCAACATTTCTGTATACAAAACCTGGAAAGAAAAAGATGAAATCAATTGTTTTATTTTGCATTCATACTACAAACTACAAGTCAAACAAGATCTTCAGCAGTATTAACGCAAATCATAAAGATTTGTATGAATTGAACATCTTATCCTTATGTCAAATAAATTCTCGTTTTCATATTACATTGCTGTGAAGTCATGATTAACTTCCTTCTACTGTTCAATATTTATTTTACTTGAAAGAAAAAAAAATGTGATCCTCAATATTAAGTTTTCTAATTAACAGTATTGTATTCAGACCAGTCCTCGCACTGGTTCTAAATTCCTATTCTTTTTTTTTTGTTCGCTTTTCCTTACTGAAAAATCCTTTTTGTTTTTGCTTGGTTTAGTTTACTATAAGACCTTTTCTTTTCTTTTCTTTTTTTTTGCATATCATATTTTTTTTCAACCTTACTTTTCCTACTTTCTTACAAATTTGGTCTTTATTTTTCCTAATTTTTCATACACGTTCATCCTAATTTCGCGTCTATTCACAATGCGTATTGATGATATAACCTAAATTCTTTACAGAGACTATTTGTTACTTAGAAAAAATAAAACATTTTTTTTTGTGAGTACACCTAGTAGGTATATACTTAATAAATCTACCTGTTTCTATATTATGGCACTTATATTATCATGTTGTACATAAATGATGACTGATGAGTGACGAGTATACTTAATAATCTATATACAGATACACATGCCTATCTATATGAATTGGAATAGATAGTAGATACCTGGTTGATGCGGTTATTATCAAGTAAATATTGTATAACAAATATTTTGTTATTATTGAATATAACTGCTATGTACACAGCAATTTAATATGTATGTAAATGTATATAGATTTCAATTTCTTTTTCTTTTTTATAATGAATATCTTTTGCATGAATATTACTAACATAATATATGAATCTTAACAGCTAACCTATTACATTATATTTTTTTTTTATAATTGCATAAGCGGCACACATTTCATATATCTCTATAAAACCGAACACACGCACCCCCGTCACATACATTCTCATCTAAATATATAAATTTTATTACAAACACTGTCATACAAACGCATAACAGTAGGTATAACGCGTCATCGTTAGAATTATCGACGCCGCGTTGCATAAATGTATGTGAGTCACATTAATGGTATTTGGTATAAAACTTAATATCATGAATTTCATCTACTACAATACACAAACAACCACCACCCATTCAATTTTCTGTACTCATCAAAAGAGGGGATTGGGATGCGCAGAGCTTTGTATTATCAGACTATACTTGTTATCGATTCAATATTAAAGCGTGCTCTATACGGTAAAATGTACATTTGTTTATTTGAATATAAACCTGTCTGTTGGCACAGCGTGAACCAAAAATGAAAGGAATAAGAAACTTTTTTTTGTTGGGAAAACTATTAAAATGGAATTCAGGGTGCGAATTCTTAAAAAAATGTTAAATTTCCAAGATAACAAGAGATTAGAATTGTAACATGAATCGGGCTTTTGAACATATATTATTTATTTGTGTGGATTCTAAATGTTCCGACATCAAATTTAAATTAATTAAAATTTAGAATAAGTTTCGGTAAAGGAAGAGAATTTAGTTGACTATAGGCATTCAAAGTTGTAAACATCGAAACAATTTTTGATATTTTTCTTCCACAGAATAGCACAATCAATATTCAAATACTAATAAGTAATTGTTATCTACACTAATAAATTTAATAAAATAAACAATATTAGTAGTAAAACTTATTTGCAATGCTGATATTAATCAGATATATAATATTCGCCACTAGAACATAACAGAATTAAATATAATTAATAAATATTATAATTTGGTTTTAGGATTATCAGGTAGTGCGTGACAGTTCAAAAGCTTTTCTTTATGTGGTTATTTCCTTTAATATTTGCCGTTTATAATTAATATTCAAAATCTAGATTATTAATTAATGTTAGAAATGTTGTTGATTGAAAATATTATGACTTTGTTAATGGTGTCTTATTATTGGATCTCATGAAAAATTGATCAAGTTATAGGCTATATAGCAGAGATCTGCACGGACATGTCCATGAACTTTTTATCTCAAACTGTGGGATACGTCCATTGCGGCAAACTTGTCCGTCATGAAGATTTTCTCCCATAAACAAATATAGAAATAGTCGCGGACTACATAAACTTTTTGGACATGCCATGGACAGGCCGTGAACAATGAACATATCATGGACATGTCCATGCAGATCTCTGCTATATAGTTATAACACAACATATAGGTAACAGTAAATAAAAATGGTCCTTACAACTGATCCTTATATGAAATAATCTTTTCAATATCCCAGTATAGTCTGAAATTGATTAATTGGTTTGATCTGTATTAAAATATATATTAGATATAAATAAACAACTAGAGAGTTTGCGAGATCGATGTGGATGTTAACATAGACGTAAATCTGAACGTACGTTCGACAGTTCCAAACAAAATGAATATAGCTGGCCTCAAATATAGCTGCTGGAGATATTTTGTTTTTTTTTTTGGGTGCAAGAAGAAATCTCTATTATTGTCATAACTTTAAAAACGTAGTCATTTCTTAATATTAAGCTTTTTGGAATAAGTGTGTAGTGAATTTTTGTTGTGGTTTCCTTATCATTTTCTTATCTGTCAACTTTAAAGAAATTAACTTTTCATTTAAAAAATTGTTTCCTAAATCAAATAAATAAATAAATCAAATTTAAAATTCATAAATTGAATTCAGTGAATGAAATTTTGTATGAAAATGCTTCTTTTTTTTTTTTTTGGATACACATAATCACTAGTACGTACTGTACTACGTATGACTTCTGTTTTGCTAACACTAAAATATATATCGCATTTTTAAAGTCAGTATAAATGTAGGTAAATAACTACATACCTCTTAATATCTAAGTTTTTACATGTTTATATACTGTTTTAGAAAATGTTATTGAGAACAATGTGTATTTTATATTTTTTGTATATTATAATTTTATATTCGTTGAATATGGAGTAGTATTAGTTCTGTGGTGGGGATGTAGTATTTCTTTTTTTTTATATGTGTTAAATATATTTTATAGATATGAAAAAAAATATATATATGTATATTTATATATCTATTTTCTATAAATATAAAACACAGGGTGATACTCACATTTTTTCGATATTTGCTCGCTTTACATTGCGTTTATAAATAAATAATATAAATGTTATATTATATCTAATACCTAATTTTTAGTTTTCATATCGGAGAGTACCACTTAAAGTATCCTAGAAGCCCTAGCATTTTTCTGAAACAATAACTTTAACGATGAATTCGATTCAGAAATATTTTCTTTAAAATTTATTTAAAAACAAGCAACCAATGGATTTGTGTGGAACGTCATTTTTGTTATGAAAAAAACTATTTTGTTTTTTTTTTTAATCTTTTCCTCGGGATTTACTGGTCGAACATAGTTCATTGACCTATCAATAGACTTAGAATGTTGTGCTTCTCATGAAAATATACATACATGATTTGGTTTTGATCTGTTCAGTAAATATTGCGAAAATTCGTAGTGAAAAAAAAAAACCTAAACCTTCCACCATAGATTCAGAGTCCACGATCCAAAAACGAAATATTTCAAAACCAAAACATGTACATTTCTACGTAAACAAAATTATGCATATTTTTGTATATTCATCTCCAATGTCCGCCCACTAAATCCTGCGAAAAATCCAAGTTGTTAAAGAAAGAACAATCAACAAAATCTACTTTTATTTTTAAAATCTTAAAAAAGAAGTAAAAAATGTCTCTTAATTTTTATTTAGATATAGATCTTAAAACTATATTCAAAACAGTGTACAATCAATAAAAATAAACTAAAATATTTCTAATTTGGACTTTCCAAAGATAAATCGCTATTACCTGTGAGACAATTTGTGATCTTACAAGACCTTAATCGTAGGTACTTCATTTCAGAGGAAAGTAATAGTATTAACGTCACTAAAGGCAGATCAATAGTTTGAAAATATTAATTTTAGAAGAACTATTTTAAACAATGTTTATTTAGTTTTAATGATTTGTAGATTTGATAATTAAATCATTTCAGTCAATTGCAATGGTCATCTTACAGTCATATTACGATCAACATAATAAACAATAAAATAAGTACCATTAGAATTATATTAGTTTTCAACCGTAAATTATTAATGTTAACGTCATTACCGCCTCTAGTTAGGTACTATAACTTGAATGCGCCTGTAAGTAATTTTTTTCTGTCGTAATATCAGTAGTATAATAAAATAAATATGCTTAGGGTTTGTGTTGTTTATATGAAACTTTAACTAACAAACTCATCTCAACCAACGATAATTTTTAAAGCACTAATAAAAATTATAGGAAATCTTAACAATTGAAAATATAATGTTATACTTTATTTCTTATATTCTATGATAATATTTATGCATTTAAAACTTGTATAAACTTTTTGTTCTAATATTCGGCGAATATATAAGGAACATTGTAAACAGAGGATTAAAAATTTAAATTAAAATAAAATGTCTTGTTATAATTATCCCATTTAAGCTTCCTGAAAAATAAAAATATATATTTAAGATAGTTCTGTATGAACTCGTTATAAAACATTACATTACACCAGATGAAAATTAGTATGGTTTTAAAGGATTTTAATGTTCAAAAAAAGTAAATGATCTGTAGTTGATTTCAAAATTAAATATAAAATATTGGATTTGGAAATAGTCAAAATTGGTCCATTGGACGATTACTTCGCATGACTTAAATAGGCTATTATTCATTTTTAAAACGCTGTAGGTTCGACTTTTAGTTTTAAAGTGTACTGTACTTAATGGACGTAATTTTTGTATTTGATGTGCATTCATTGTTATTTTCTCTATTTTACATTTCGTATTTTAAAAAAATCATCTTACTAAAAAACAGATTTTATTGTTTTTTTTTTTTTATTTTGCAGAGCCTTACAAAGCGTACCTAGAAGACATACAACTTATTACAATTCCACTGAATTTAGGGTGCATGAATTAAATAAAAGACTACAGCAACGAACAGAGGTTTGTATAATTATCAAATTTTAATTAAAAATATTTTGAATAAACTGCGTAGTTAGTAGTAAAAAAAAAACAGGCGGAAAAATTGAGAAAATTAAAATTTGGAAATTTTCAGGAAAGTGACAATTGTTGGTGGGATGCATTTGCAACAGAATTTTTTGAGGATGATGCATCATTAACACTTACATTTTGCCTAGAAGATGGACCTAAACGATATAGTAAGTAGATTTTACATTATCTTTATCGTAATATGTATATCAATAAATAAAATTTCACGCTTACACACAATAAAGTATAACCAAAGATATTCTAGACCAAGATTCTTGGTAGACAGCAGTTAGCAATTGTTCTGAAATAAAACATTTGAAAATTATTTTAACTATGCAAATTTTCTAATTTAAAATTGATACGTTCATCATGGTCATAAAATTGCTTTAATTATAATTTTATTTATATTTTACATAATCATTAACATTTTTAATTTCGTTTTCAATCACAAAACAATTATATATAAATATTTCATATTTTATTGTTGATGTGAAGTTTATCCATAAGATATTGTATGTAATATTTATTTAAAAAAAAAAAAAAAACATTTAATTAACTTTTCTTTCTCTTCTAATCTAACAGCAATAGGCAGAACATTAATTCCACGGTATTTTCGAAGTATATTTGAAGGTGGCGTAACTGAGCTTTATTTTCATTTGAAACTTGCAAAAGAATCATTTCATAACACATCAGTAACATTAGACTGTGACCAGTGCACAATGGTAACGCATCATATAGTGAAACCTATGTTTACAAAGGTAAAATTCATTTTTATTCATCGTTTATTCATTTTATTCATTTCATCAAATACACCCATTTTTGCTTTATTTTTGAAAAAAAAGCGAGCCTTTTTGAATTAAATTTATGTCAATAAAGGCAATAATGCTTATGTTATTTTTTTTCCTATCATTTTCATTAAAATAGGTCTGCACAGAAGGACGTTTAATATTAGAATTTGTGTATGACGAATATATGAGGATAAAATCCTGGCATATGGCTGTGCGAAATCATCGTGAATTAATACCAAGATCGGTCGTTGGTATGCATACGCATTCGCCACAACCAGATCCAGCTATGATGGATCAAATGGCGAAAAATATTACACGGCAGGGCATCACAAATTCAACTTTAAATTATCTACGCGTGAGTGGTGATATATTTGTTTGTGATGATTAAAGTCAAAAGAAATTAAAAGAAAAATCTTTTAAAATATGGCAAACAAATTTTAATTAATTAATTTTTCATTAAATTGTGAAATAAATTTCATATTTCTTTTTTTTTTTCATTTCCAATTTTAGTTATGTGTTATATTAGAACCAATGCAAGAATTAATGTCACGGCACAAAGCATATACGCTGAGTCCACGTGATTGTTTGAAAACGACGTTGTTTCAAAAGTGGCAGCGCATGGTCGCACCGCCGGGTAAGCGAGGTACTTTTTATATAAAAAAATATATAATTTTTTTTCGTATGGAAAATTTTATATTTTAGTATTTTTTTTTTTTTTTAATTAATCTATTATTTACAAGCTCGTACCTATATTATTTTTGTTTATATAATTTATTTTTTGCTATTTGAATAAAGTTGATATAAAATATGTTTTTAGCTTTTAAAAACCAATAACATTTTTTTAATGATTGATTGTATTTTTAGATGCGCAAAGGCCAGCAAATAAACGGCGGAAAAGGAAAGGGTCGAATTCAGGTGGCGGGGCGAACAGCGCGCCTCCCGTACCAAGCAAAAAACGATCACCAGGGCCAAATTTTAGCTTAGCGTCTCAGGTAGTAGTCCTATTTTACGTTTTAATAGTAAACTAAATCAATTTAATATTACAATTGTAATTTTGGAAAATTCAACAAATCAATTTATGAATTTAGTTTTTTTTTTTTTTTTATATATCATTTTATTTCATTTATCTATATTCTTTAAAGTGTGTAATAAGTAAATATAAATTTAATTGCAGGATGTAATGGTTGTTGGTGAACCGTCATTAATGGGCGGTGAATTTGGAGACGAGGATGAACGCCTTATAACACGTTTAGAGAATACACAATATGATGCTGCCAATTCATTAGATCATGATAATCATGGTGGTTTTGGGCATGCTGATTCACCAATGACCGGACCAAATTCATGGAATGTTGATCGTGGTGTTGGTGGCGGAGGTGGACCACAAGGTAATACACCGTCCAGTCAAGATTCAGAAAAGAAAAGTCCAGCTGTATCACAGTGACGGATATAAATCTAAATAAATGTGAACTCTTAAATTTAAACTAAAATAAAAAATTAAAAATAAAAGCTTAAAATTAATTTATTTATTTTAAAAATTAATTAATCAAAACAAAAAAATAAATTGTCTTAGAAAATAAATCTTGTAAAAAAAAAAAAAAAATTATGAAAACACCATTTTTATGTGAAATATGAGAAATACGATTTAAATAATTAATTACCAAAACAAAAAAACAATTTATAATTAAAATGCACCAACGTATCGCAATTGTATGCTATATTCGTACGTTTGGCAGTGAAGTTGTAGCTTAAATAAGTGAATAACTATATAAATATATAATAGAATATATATTTATATGATTATAGAAATATTGACAGAGTGAAGTGAAATATAATTTTATATTTTGTGTTTGCTCAAAAGCATTTTACGAGAATAAAGATGAATTATGTTGTGCGTCAACTTTTCCTTTTATAATAATTTGAAAATTTTACACACAAATTACCAAGAATAGAGGAAATTTACAATATTAGCACCATTGGTATTTGTATAGTTTGTAATTTATGCCTACTTTAAAACGTGTGGCAAATAGTGTTGAATGGGTTAAAAAAAATGTAATAAGAAGACAAAAAAAGAAAACTAAATGAGCAGAGCGCAACAATAGAAACACGCAACACATATAAACACACAACACACACACACACACACACACCCATACATACATAAATACATGATATATTTATATATAAAACTATGTATAATATTATTATTATTTAACTTATAAAAAAAAATTATAAAAAAAAAAAAACAATTAATATTATAGACAGATAATTAATTAATTTGTAAGAATAATGATTTATCTAAAAGAAAAAAAAAATAACAAAGACACACGTTTACTTAAAAGGCGTATATGTCTGAAAGAACACTGAACGTTTTATGTGAATCCAATAATTTTTTCTTTTCATTATTATTATTTTTTTTTTTTTATAGAAAATATAAAAATTATGCAAAAATTTTGAGAAGGAGCAAATAATATGGCATTATCTAATTTTGTTAAAAAAAAAGAAGAAAAACGAAAAAACAACCAACACACCACCACACAAATATAAAAAAAAAAAAAAAGATTAAACTATAAATATTAAATATTTAAAAAAAAAAATTAAATTTAAATTATAAAATTCAAAAAAATGTAAAATGTTTATGAGAAATACCTACTTAAATTTAATGTATAAATTGAATTAATAATAATATAATTTTTTTTTTTTTTTTTTAATTAGAAATAAATCATAAAGTTAGTGTAGTTAATGCAAATTTATCAGAAAAGAATAAAACTTTAAATGAAATATGACAAAAAAAAAAGAAAAAGATTTTATTCCACAAATTATGCTAGAATAATTTTAATGTGTTGTTGATGTGTTTGTGTTATGTTATGCTTGTGAAGCTTATAAAGTAAAGTTTGGTTATGAGAATTTCAAACATATATTGATTCAAACATTTTTTTTTTTATTAAATATGCAGTTTTTTTTCTAAGCGCAAATTGATTTGAAAATTATTTTTTTTATGTAAAAACTAGCTTTGTTTCAACAGCAAGATTAATTTACTTTTTGGGATTAATCAACTGCAATTTTAAAATTTTCGTTTATGATTGAACAGAAATTCGGAAAATGACAATCGATTATGCATATACTTTTTAAATTCCTTTTCATTTTTTTCTTCTCTGCTATTAATTATAAAATACCTACCTCATATTCATATCTTTATATTAAATACAAATACATAATTTCATAATAGACAAATAGCGATGGTACTGCATATAAGAAAAAAGAAAAATATTATGACAGAAGGTTTGATGGTAGTAAATCAAATTATAAATATATTAAATCAATTGAAACTATTCCTTCTTTTAAAAGTGTAACACGATGCAATTGGTATGGTATTTATTTGCTAACTATTAAAAGAAATTTGTATCATTTATTTAATTCGATTAAAATTAATTATTATATAAATCTGAAAATATCCGTCCGTCGCCAAATCGTATGTTTTTAGGTAAAATTATTTCTCCAAACATCTCAAGGTTTTTCTGTCACCATTTCAAGTAACAGTACATATTTTATTACATTAAAATGCTAGGCATAAAATATAATTCTGAGTAATATCTGATTTCTTATAACAAAATTTATTGTTAACTTGTATTATGCTGAAACTCTGGTTCATTCAGAAATAATATTAATAGAAATAAGTTAAAATGGATATTTTCATATTTATTTATTTTTATTTTGTTAAAAGTTCTAATCGAACCATTGATCTTAAAATCAATACATATAAAACACGATTCGTTCTATTATCAAAGTAATTTTCTTCAGCCATTTTTTTTGTTTTAACCATTTTTAACATCAGATTACCTAATTATTATTAAAACGCTTTCATTTTATAATCATAATATTTAAAATTCCTCTATCTTGTATCATAAAAAAAAAAAAAACTGCTTTAGCAAGAACTTTATTTGAATGGATTTGAAATTCATTTTGAGGTATTTATACTTATTGTTATATTGTTTGATCTTTATTGCAACAAGATACCACTACCAACCAGATCAATGATATAAAAAAAAAAAGAAATTAGTTAAAGTGGATAAAAATTATTAAAACTGTCTAGCAAATGGAATAGGTTAAATTGACTATGAGCTGGAATAACCCGACAATGAATTTTAACACTATTATGTCGAAAACGTGAACTGGTGGTAGATTTTGTTTTAATTCATCTTTTTATATTGTTTTTTTTTTTTTTTTTTTTTTTATCATTGATAATTTTACTACATTATTTCCATTTTTAGTTAGATTTAATACGATTAGTACTTAATGTATGGCAAGAATTATTTTTTTTTTTTAAAAAATTCTTTTCAATTTTATTGTTTAATTTTCCATTTTGATTTTCCATGTATTTTGAATATACATATTTATTTATATATATATATACCGAATAATTAACCAATTTAAAAAAAGAAAAATAATAAAAAATAGTTTTTAAAAATGTGTGAGGTTCCTACTTCCTACCTCTGATTAGTTTTACCTTATTCACTTTAGATTTTTATATATGTTTAAACAAAGGAGAAAATTAAATATTTTATAGGCATAAATAATGGATTGAGACAGATTTTTATTCGTGTCCTTAAACATTCTTGAACACAGCACAACATAAACGCACACAGTCACACATTCATAATTATTTTAATTTAATATTATTATTATTATTACATATTAATTATTCTAATTATTCTAATTATTATTATTATTATTATTATTATTATTATTAATATTATTATTATTATTATAGCCAAATTTATAATTAAAGCAATTAACATGTCCAAATACTGCATATATATTTTGCAGTAATCCTATATACATATATATATAAATACATATATTTTTTTTTTCGTTTGAATTTTGTGCATTCAAAGCAATGTATTTTGCACACTGTACACCATTTTGTTATATTGCCTTTAATTATACATTTAGCTATTATTATATTTTTTTATTATTTAGTTAAATATTTTGTATAATGTATAAACAAAAAAAAAACAAAAGAAAAATAAATAAAGTAAATAAAAAAAGAAGAAAATAATTAAAAAAAAAAAAACAAAAACAAACACACAAAAAGTCAGTATTTGTTGATATAAAAATAAACATAAATTTAAAAACTAAGAAAAAATTCTATATAAATATAAATTGATAATTAAAATAATTAATAAAAAAAAAATCTGAAAATAATTATATTAAATATAAAAAAAATAAATAAATAATTAAAAATAAAAGTAAAAAAAAAAAGAAAAAATCAAAAAGCAACAGAAAAATTAAATAAAGGAATTCTAATGTAAAACTTAATGAATGAAATAGAATTCATGCTGTTTGCAATGAAAATGTAACTATACATTGTGCAGTTAATATATCTCTTAATCAGATTGATAAGAAAATATGTGAAATGTTTTTATAAAAAAAAAAAGAAGAAAAAAACAATTTGAAAGAATGTCTGATTATTTATATGTGTTGTGTTGTGTGTGTGCGTGAATGCCTGTAGGAGTGAATGCGTGAAAGAACTATAATAAATAAAATAATTATTGAATAAATGTTTAAAAAAAAAAAAATTAATATCTATTTATTTAATAATAATTAATAGTGAAAAAAAAACGAAAAACAGAAACATTTTTTAATAATTTAATTGTACTTTAATGATAATATTACAAAAAAGAAAAAAACAAAAAGCAAAACAAAAAAATTGATAAATAGTAAAACAGATTTAAAAGTTGTACAACTACATACAAACATTATAAAAATTATTATATATATTGTACTCCACACACCAACACACAATAACAAATAACGTTGACTATGTAATTGTATACACCAATACACAAATGTACTTTGTACTTAAAATGATTTAAAAAAAAAAAAAAAAAAACAGTTTTTATTTTAATGTTCAACCCTCGTCAAGGCGGTGCAATAAAACTGGATGTAATTATATTTCTGTAATATGATTTTGTTTTAATTTGTCTTAGCATGAACTTTAATGTTAAACTTACAGCTAAGATCAATTAAGTTTCATCAATTGCCTAAAGTGCCGGCCAGTTATCATATTTCAAAAAGAGAGATTTTACTGAATTGTTTTCATAGATTAATTAACATATAGGCCAGTCATTTGTAATGGAAAGATTCAGTTCGGTTAAAAGTATTTGTTGAAGAAATATGGAAATTAGTTTTTATGTGACAACATTCGTTGTTGGATTAACTTTATTAATTGGTTTCTTGGATGATTGTGTTTTGTCGTCAACTGTTTTTCACATAGTTTTTCGCAACTCGTTAGCTAATTTAATTAACTTGTTAGCTAATTGGTCGAATTTCCTGTCCCGACAATTTTTAATTTAAATCAATGCGCTTTTGAATATATGTTTATAAATTTCCAGCGTTAAAAATATTTGCGACTTATAATAATTACGAATACTGTTCACCAAATGTATATAATATAAAATATACTTTACAACTTTACAACTTTTCTTATTTTGAGTGTGCACACATTAATTTAGAAAGTGATTGATATACTTAAAACTTTTCGTTATATGAATACTGCAACTAGACGGTATCAAATCAATATACGTATGGTACGATATCGATACTCGGTATATACAATATGAAATGATAAATAAACTTGAGATATATAAGAGTGCAATCAGTAGGAATTGAGATGAATGACATCAATTAACATTTATTTTTAAAGCCTTACCAAATAATAGGAGAAATCAATATTAGATAATAGAGGTATCGATTAATAATTTTTTGTTTATGGAAGTTCATTGTCTTACGAGCTTTGTTGTTATTCCCATTTTCAGATGGTGGAATAGATATATATAAAACTTTACTGTTTGCTTAAAAAATTTATGTTTAATTGTGTTTTGAAAGAAATAAGCAAAATTTGAAATTAGAAAATAGTTTCCTGTACTATTTGTGAAGGTATTTTTGCTATTTTTAAGCATCGCTTTTTTGTATTTGACTTTTTGCGAAATTAATTCTGTATTTTCAATATCATATTTTTTTTTTTGTTTTATTCATGAAATACAATCAGAGCACGTAG
Source organism: Catotricha subobsoleta (assembly GCA_011634745.2). Lineage (NCBI taxonomy): Eukaryota > Metazoa > Arthropoda > Insecta > Diptera > Cecidomyiidae > Catotricha > Catotricha subobsoleta. The sequence continues at coordinate 51,557 of JAABKK020012540.1, forward strand.
TTTTCTATTATTTTGGAATTTTTCGAAGAATTTGCAGAAACATTTGCATGGAAATCTTACAAATAATAATAATAATTTTATTGGTATAATTTTTATTCTTCTTATTTTTAGAATCTGAACTAACTTTGATAAAAAAAAAAAAAAAATGTTGGTGAAAATATCTATTAATGTATATAAATACAATAAGCAACGAATCAGAGTTACTTTAGAGTTACTTTTGGCAGTAGGTTTAAGGTAAGTTATGTGTTTAAGAATAAAGAACTTTGACATAAAACTTCCTCAAAACTTATTCTAAAGTAACTTTGAATCGCTGCTCGAAAACGCTCAATTAGTATTCCTAAAAATTGAATGTTGTTTTTAACATAAAACACTAAAACTGACAAATTCTTTACTTCATATAGTCCAATCGCACCGGGGAGTATTTACAAATCTTTCGTAGATCAGCTTTATATAAAAACAATTTGGAGAATTACATAAGTTTTCAAAATAATTAAAGCGATTTGGAAAGGTTATTTTGAAAAAAAGGGCAAAAAAAATAGAAATTTTTTCAAAATTTAATGTAGAAAGCGTGTAAAGCCGAGAACACACTAAGAAGTTCATTGTCGAAATCGACAATCTTATTCTCGAAAATACATTTTTCTATCTTCTTTTAACTCATCCTCGGGAGCATAGTGGCAATAGAAATTGGACAATAATACTGTCGAAAATTGGACAATAAATTTGCTAATGTTCTCCCAAAATAAGAAAATATTTCAAAATGGAAACTCTTCATACAATACAATAAAAATATTACTCGTATATTGCTTTCATATATTATATTAAAATTTTGAATGCCAAGAAGCACAATTTTTTTTAAATATAAATAATGCACCTGTTGAGAATGTTAATTTCTAGCACTGATTGTCCTAATGATTATTTAGAATTATTCATAGGATACTTTGAAAAGTTTGCACCACATATTTTTTTTTCTTCATTTCTCACTCATAAAAATCATGATATTCTATGAGCAAAACTATAGATGGAAGAACGATTTTCTTTACTAAAAATTATTTGTAATAATCTCACTATATTCATCTAAGGCCCTGTTGGTGTGCAATATTTTAGTTAGAGCCTATGATGTGGTGTCAATTTATTTTTTCATTCACTGAAATATCATAAATTTGGTTGCATTCAAATGGAAATGTTTCTGAAAAATACGTTCTAAATATTTTTTTCGTTTTTATAATTTAAAACTGAGATAACTATTTAACTATTTAATTCAGATATCTGACATATAACATTTATAACAAAATAAAAACAATCACTTCACCGTAAATTTTAAGTTAAGTATTTATGGCTTGATTTAATCTATTGGCCGCGTTTAACGGATATGCAAAGCCAATATTTTTTATATATCTTTGCGTATTCAGTAACTGGTGCATATTCCTTCAATACTAAAATTATGGTTCCTGTGCATTTAACATTCTTCCAACATTCAATTTTGTTTTCGACCAGTTTTTAATGAAAGGTCGAGCTATGATTTAGGTACGCCTTCCACAATCCATAATAAGCTGTTTAATCTTATTAACATATTAAATAATTCATTGTTCTTCAAACATATAATAATAATAAAAAAAAAGGTCAAAAGAATACTGAATGCGCACAATTTACTATTTCAATTTTAGTTTATTTTTAAGTTGAAATATAAAGTAATCGAAATTAATGTTGAAACGTATATTTTATTAAACAAAAATTGAAAATTACTGGAACAAAAAATTGAACAGATCGCAGAAATAATTTATAAAATAAGAGAGATATCGTTTTCTTTTGGGATAATCCATCTTTAATAAATTCCATTAAAAAATTAAAAACAAAACAAAAACAACTAAAATTTATAAAATAAAAACAAAAATTGACTTTTACTACAAACTCAATATTTTTATAAATTATCCTCCTATTAAACCTACATTTTAGTTTTTTTTTAAAAAAAAGAGAACATTAAAAAAATAAAATAGAACTATCAAAAATATATTTAATTATTGTGATATCTCACCGAACAATTTATAAATAATAATAATAATAATAATGATACATAATAATAATAATAATAATAATAATAATAATAATAATAATAATAATAAAAATAATATTAATAATAATAATAATATAGCTAAATAAATAAATAATTAGAAAAGCAAATTATCAGTTTGTATTAAAAGTCTCAATAAAATACATTAAAATGAAAATAAAATAATTTTTCTTTTATTCTCAATTAAAAATAATTGGAAGTAGACGTATTTTTATTACTGTTGACCATGCTCTGTAATAAACAATTGATGGATTTTTGTATTAGCAATATTAATTGAATGACCGAATGCCGAATAACGATTGATAGTTTCTAAAAAAAATCCATTGATTACGTTTTCACATCATCCGTTAAACTTGTCTATTCTATAATGTTCTATTATTTTAATAAGTGTTAATTTTCTATAAAATACAATCGGATTTATGACAATTAAAGAAAAAACTTGTGAGAGAATATTATTTCAAATATATAAACCATATTTAAGAATATTCTCTAGAAAAATATATCAATTATAAATATGGTATAAAATTGAAGTCTTTGTGACCAGCATACTTCTTTATTAAAAAGAATTACACCAATCATTAATATAAATAAAGTTTCTATATTTTAAGTTAGCGCATGCAACGTAAATTTAAAAAAAGTAAAAAAAGATAATTATTATACGAATTTTTTCTAATCTGAAGGTGTTGAATGGTAAATAATATCCTTAAATAGACTCTTCAAACTGATAAAAAAATCATCATAAAAAAAAAATTGAGTTTATTTAAAAAATAAACATTGGGCTGGTAACTATCGTTTGATTTTAATATCCAACATATTCCATGAATGGAATCCATATTGTATTTGGCCACATTGAGACGAATCACATATTAATAAATATAATAAATAAATGGATATAATCTATCTGCCGTTCTCAATCTGTCATTTAAAACAAAAAAAAAACTACAAAGATCAAACAACTGAGATATACTTACTCGTCCTTTCAAATACGTGAATATCATGTTTTTCTTTCAAATAAACGATCAAACAGTTTTTAATTTTTTTTTTTGTATTAAATTAAACGCGCGCCAGGTATATATATTATAATACACCATTATACAAAATTAAACTTTTTTGTGGACCTATCAGAAATTCTGAAATTGTGCATAAAAAAAATCACACCAGCGTTTTGCCGTTTTGCTATATCAAGTCATTTATGCAAATAATAAACTTGTTTACCACACAGCTACTCTAAAGGGTAAAACATACATACGCGAATTCGCTATGCGGCGCGATTTTTTGTCGTGGTTGAAGCCTCTGCATAGATG